>APFE030781922.1:11866-23177 GCA_000404065.3 Pinus taeda
TTTATGTGGATGATATGTTGTTGGTTGGAAAGGACAAAGAAATTATCCAGGATTTGAAGACCCAATTGTCCTCCAAATTCGACATGAAAGATCTTGGTGCTGCAAACTATATTTTGGGCATGGAAATTAAAAGAGATCAGGCAAAGAGGAAGCACTGGTTAAACCAGAGGAAGTATATCGAGACAATACTGCTTAATATGTAGGATAGTAGACTGGTGAAGGTTCCTATTCCTATAGGTGTGAGGTTATCTACTGAATAGTTTCCCAAGACACAAGAAGATGAAGAGGACATGTCCCGTGTTCCATATGTAAGTGCAGTCGGTAACCTGATGTATACAATGTTCTGTACTAGACCATACATTGCACATGCAACGGGAGTATTGAGCAGGTTTATGTCAAAACTAGGAAAGGAGCATTGGACACTAGTGAAGTGGGTTTTCAGGTATTTACATGGCACTAGTGATTAGGGTTTGTGCTACCAAGGAAGACTAGGATTGGAAAGAATGTTGGATATTCATGGCTTTGTTGATGTAGACTCGGCAGGAGATCTAGATCATAGAAGATCTACAAGTGGGTATGTGTTTAACCTATTTGGAGGTGCAGTCGGTTGGATGAGTAAGAAATAATCTATAGTGGCACTATCAACTACAGAGGCAAAATACATGGCAGCCACTCATGCAAGCAAGGAAGCAGTGTGGTTGCAGAGATTGTGTTCAAGTATGGGGTTAGTACAGGAAGCTATAAGGATAGACTGTGATAGCCAAAGTGCAATTTTCTTGGCAAAGAACCCTGTATATCATTCAAAGACAAAGCACATTGATGGTCAGTAGCATTTTGTGAGGGATATGATAGAAGACAAAAAGGTGTTGCTAGTAAAGGTGGACACTTTGAAGAATACTGTAAATGAATTGACAAAATCTGTGAGGTCTAATAATTTCTCTTGGTGTAGAGAGACAATGGGTGTTTCAGGGCTAAAAAAATGACTAAGCTCTCTTGTGCCCCCCCGTGGAAAGAAAACAACAAGTGGGAGAATGTTGGGTTGTGTTATATTGTTTCCACGACTAGCCCATGTAGTTAACTAGGGGTTAGAGGGGGAGGGTCACATGGTTTTGGACCCTATGTTAGTTTGGGTGGACCCAATTATGGTTTTGTGCATGATTTTCACACATGTTTTTGGACGCAATGGTTTTCGGTCCATGGTATTGGACGTGATGGTTCTCGGTCCATGGTATTAGACATGATGGTTTTCAGTCCATGGTATTGGATGCTTCGGAATGTATAAATATGTATTATAACACTAAAAGGAACATGATGAAAAATCAAGCTAGTAGTCCCAGTTTTTGGATCCAGTGGAAAATCTCTGTGTATATGTGTTTTATGTGTTATGCTCTCATATTGTTTATTTTCTGTGCTTTAGAATTTGTATGCAGGTAATTTCTGTACAGGGTTAAAACCTACAGGAAGAACAGTGAAGTGAGGCTTCAATACACAGGAGCCATTGGATCAATATGATCAACGGACAGGATCATATTGCAGAGTCAAAGGAAATTAATATCGCATCAGTGGACTTACATATAGGAGTGGTATTTCGGGCGAGCGAGGAGTGGTAAGTGGTAGTGACGGCCGAGCACCCAATTCCACTTACCATTCAACACGTAGCACAAAGGTGATAAGGAGAAACCGCTTTAACATGCGGTTACACCCCTTGCATGTTTTCAACCCAAAACAAATGTAAAGCATTGGATCTACTAAGTGTAGATCAACGGCGGAAGACCGTCAAGCGACCTTTGGAACGGGGAAGGATATCAACCGTTGGATCGATCGCCAGATGAACGACCAAGATTTAATTAGAGCTATTGGAACGAGGCTGGAACGACCCTTTTAACTATGGCGATAGCGATAATGATTTAATAACAATCGTTGGATGAGAAGCTAGATCTACGGTCCTACTTTAATCGGAGATCGGCAGAAAGAAGGAGGTGCGCTTCGGGAATGGTTGGAAGGTGCTGACCTGATGGAGTTATATGGTACAATTAAATGGGTTTGAAGTCCGATATTGTGTTATCACATATCGAATGCGATGAGGCACATATGTAATTTGATCGTGGAAGAAGCAATATCCTGATTGCGATAAAGTTAATCTCGGGAAGTGAGAAGAGGTCGTACAAGGTAGAAATGTATGTTTTGGGAGTATTTCCTTTGTAAATGGGTAAAAGGGAAAATAGCGCCAATGAGAGATTTATGTGTTAAAAGCATATGTAACCAAAGTTAAGGAAGGTAAAGTTTATATATGTGGGTTTAAGGGTTAATGAATGGCTTAGAAAGGTTGTGAAGAGGTTTAAAGTCCCAATAGGAGGATTATAATGAAAAGAGTCTAAACTAAGTTTTATGCAGGGTGATTAATTTCCGATGGGAAACAAAAAGGTGGATGAATGATAGACTTGTGGGTCTATAAGTCATTCTGCATGAAACTAAGTAAAAAGGGGCCTTAACCATTAGAGATGGAAGATTTGACTCCTTTATGAGTTAAATATCTGGGATAGATGTGTTTATGCATTTTATATGCATACTATGGGGGTAAGCATGGGTAACCCTGCGTCACTGCTCCCAAAGTGATTCAATCTTCACCATTGATCTCATTTACCCATGTCCAACGGATGTTGCACAATATTGCACGATAACTAGCATGATAGATAGCAAGTCGAGAGCACGCGAGATAAGTGGTTTCTCCATGCTACGTTTCGCCACCTTAGGTTAATTGCGCATTTTAGAAAAATACCATTTACCATTTTCATACCTCGCGATATACCATTTACTGTTTTGGAATACTGCTCAAGGTTCCTCATGGAACTTTGAAGGAAACACTTTTATAATGAAAATGGGTTTAGCGCTTAGTCTATGGACTTGAAGTAAAACCCTTAATGTTATTTAGCTGATATTTTCAATAAAAGGGATAATTAGAAGAATAATACCTGTTTAGGGTCTAGAACACGGATACACAAATCACAAAGGAATTTTTTCACCAGGAACATCACGTAAACACCACACTTAGATCAATTACTCAAATAGGAATTACACAGTCTTGGCCCTCTTAGCTCGATTACAATAATTTGTCTAACCTTTGTTTCTTTCACGCTCAAACCCTTTTTCTTTTTTTTCCACTCCCTCTCTTCTCTTTCTATCATTACATTTTTTTCCTCTTTATTGGATCAAATCCTATTCTAACTCCATTGATAACTCAATCTCTATTTTTATCAGTTCAACAATTGAATCCCTATTCTCAAGCTTTGATACACACCCATCCTAACAACGTATCACCTATTATAAAAATAATATAATGTTCTAATTATTACAATAATTGAAGGAAAAATAAATTCGAGAGATCCAACTGTCTCTACTAAAAATTGATTTGACCACTTAGATCAATGAAATTCATTTCATGTTAGCCACAACATGTGAACATACAATCACATTGCTGGCTAAGTCTGGATGCTCCTGCATTAGACTCTAGGGAAGAAAATAATCATTCATCAAACTTTAAGGATTTACTCCATACTTCTGTAATTCTACTATTGTTAACTAACTGACATCCTCCATTGATTGTCCCTTCCATTTGACTAGATACTGAAAATAAACCTGAACTCTAGCTCTTTTGGATACTCTTTTCTCCACAACAGCTTCCACCTCTTTCTTGACTATCTTTGGCATTTCTTCTTCCCAATTTAAAGTCTAAACTTCATCTTCTACAGGTTCATCTTGTAGCTCTGACTCTGTCTCTTTGTATGGATATAAATCTGCAACATTGAAGATAGGGGATATTCCAACCCCTTCTGGCAATTCAATTTCATAAGCATTGGTTGAAAACTTTCTCACAATTCTCCATGGCTGATCCAAAATGGATCCAAAAGGCCCTCTAAGTCTTCAAACACTCAAAAATATCACATGAGAAGAACTTTTCAAAAAGTTAGATTACACTATTGGGAGGCAAAAACATGAAGACACCAGTGAAAACATGCTTATCGGAGGCTTAAAGAGACTTTGCATCAGAGCCATCAGATCCGACCAATCAATGGTCCTTATCCGATTAAAAATCACAATGGGTAGTGGAAAAGGGAGGCTATTGGCAGACACCACAAGAAATACGTGACAACGATCAATGGGGTCAACGAGGACTGTTGATCAAGCACATAGATCAATGGCCCAAGTTGAATCGCAATCAGCAAATACAGAGGAGTACTTACAAAATGACCTGGCGGTCTATTCATTATGTGTTTAGTGACATGTCGCACTCGCAACATTGCATCGGAGCAACACGAAGGATTAGGGCCAATTCATGTGACTGTGATAGCCGAACCTGACGAGATTATAAATAAAAACATATATATTTTGAGTTCAGTAAAACAAAATTTCCCTTTGTATTTGTGTTTTTCGTTAAATAAACAAAATACGAAGGAAAAGTGCCAATGCGATGAAACCGGACCCGGAAGGTGTTTTTGAATGCATATGCATAATATTTCAAGTCTGCCTAAAGCCATTTAAGGGGGTTTTTCAATGTTTAATGTATTTTTTTATATACAAGGGAAACAGGTAGGATTTTGGGAGAGCCAAAGGCGGTAAGTGGTTTGGGTTGGGCTCCGCCCGATCCCATACAGTGGCTACCATGTGTCCAGGCTAAGGAGAGAGAAAACCACCCTTATTTGGTGGTTAACCCCTGTACGAAAGAGCCGCCCGAAATGGAACCTCAGCCATTGGATCCAGATCTCCCAAAGAAATAGTGGAGATGTGATGTGATTAGATAGGTAGACCTGATAGGAGTTATAAGGTGGAATTGATAACATTTCAAATCCGATAAATGGAAGTTTGGTGATTTTTCACAGTTTTTAGTGTATTTCTCTGTGAACACAGAGAATGCTATTTCTGGGGATTTCAAAGGCTCGATGATCCATTCCGTTACAAAACAGGTGGCCACCATCCCTCAAAATGTTTAGCAATGATTGCTAATGCTCAGAGTGGGATCTGAGCAGATATAGGTCAAGAAGCCAGAGAGCTCGAGAAGGAGAAATGAACAGACAGCGTTGATTGGATTTAAAGCCATAGACAAAGAGCTAATAGAAGTAGGCAGTGCTGAGACAGAGCAACAGAGACAGAGAGCCAGTGAGGAGAGTCTATGTACTCAAAAGAGACTTGGGGGATCCAAGTAAAGCCTTATTGTTTTGTATCTGTTGTGTGAAGCTCAATTTGAGCTCATTGTTGTAAAACTTTGTTCTTTTGAAGACATAATAGAGAGGTCACCACTAAAGGCTGGACCAGGGGACGTAGCCCAGGAGTGTTGGGTGAACTCCTTATTAAACATGTTGTGTTTATATGTGTTTGTTTATTATGTTCTTTAACTACTTCATTGTCTATGTATTTCGAAATTTTATCGATCCATTGCACAAAGTAACATAGGCATATCCATGCACATGAGTCTGTAATACCTTAATAATTGTCTAAGATCACATTATCAGATCAGTGACCCTATCTTTTTCATCTTTAATTTGTTGTAAGTCCCAACAGGAAACCATTATTTCCTCAAGTATACGATCACTAGATCACCCACTTGGAATTCTTTTTCTCTCCTCTTCATATCAGCTCTCAGTTTGAATTTTCCACTACTTTCCTGCAATCTATCTTTGAAATCTTCCTGTAGTCTCTGCATCTTCTCTACAAATTCTTCAGCCTTTGCACTTCTTGTCTCCTATTTTCCGAAATTTCTAAGCTCATACACACATATTAGATTCATCCCAAAAACAATATGGAATGGATTCATCCCAGTACTCTAGTTTGGAGTATCATTATAAGCAAACTCAGCCTGAGCAAGTGTTAAATCCCACTGCTTAGGATTTTTATACACTAAACTCCTCAATATGTTTCCCAGGCTTCTATTTACCACTTCGGTCTGCCCATCTGTTTGAGGGTGATATGTTGAACTAAAACTAAGTTTGGCACCTAGTTTCTTCCAAAGAGTTCTCCAAAAATGCCCAAAAAACTTTGTATCCCTATCAGACACAATACTTATAGGAAATCCATGTAACCTTACAACTTCTCAAAACAATAGATTAGAAATATGTGTTGCATCACTAGTCTTTTTGCATGAAATTAAATGTGCCATTTTAGAAAATCTATCTACCACAACATAAATGGAATCATTTCCTCTTTGAGTTTTAGGTAATTCCAAAACAAAATCCATACTAACTGCACCCTATGGTCGGTCTAGTATTGGTAATGGCTGATATAATCATGTGTTTTGGCTTCTCCCCTTAGCATTCTAATAGATGTTGCACTTTCCAACAAATCTCTTAACATCAGTTTGTATCTTTGGCCAGTAGTAAAAAGCATTTACCTAAGCAAAGGTTTTTTCTTGTCCAAAGGGTCTAGATAACCCTCCAATGTGTTTCTTCTTGATTATGTTTTCCCTCATAGAACATTTGGGAATACACAGTTTGAAACAGTAAACCTCCTTGGATAAGATAATCCAACCACTAGCTTCTATTATGAGCTATTGGATTTTGTACAGATGCATATATATCTTTGAATTTTGCATCATCTTTATACATATCAACCATTTCTTCAAATCCTACAACCCCAACTTTTAATTCTTGCATACTCAAATTTACCCTGCCCAAAGAATCTGAAACTTTGTTCAACTTACCACCTGTATGTTTAATCACAAAAGTAAAACTCTACAAAAAATCTACCCACTTGGCATGCTTCTAGTTCAATTTTGGTTGGTTGTTTATGAGTTGCAATGCATGATTGTGAGAATACAATACAAACTCCTTTGATAGCAAATAATGCCTCCATTTTTTTAAAGCTTTCACAATAGCATAAACTTCTTTTTCATAAGAGGAATATTTCTTCTTAGCTTCATTTAGTTTCTCACTAAAGTATGCTATTGGTCTCTGTCCCTGACTTAAACCTACTCCAATTGCAACTCCACTAGCATTGGTTTCAGCTTGGAAAACTTTTTCAAAATCAGGCAAAGCTAAAACTGGTTTTTCTATAATTTTCTTCCTCAACAACTTAAAATTTTGGTCTACTACTTCTATCCACCTGAATGACTGATTATTTTCTTTGATTGTTTCAATAGTTGGTGCACAAATCTAACTAAAACTTCTGATAAATTTTCTATAAAAACTTGCACGACCATGAAAGCTTCTTGCCTCAAATATGTTTCTTGGAGTTGGCTAGTTCCAAATTGTTTGGACTTTCTCAAGATCCATTTTCAAACCTTCTTTAGAAACTACAAACCCCAAATAGATTAACTCTTCTTTCATAAAACTACTTTCTTCAGATTTATTAGTACTTTCTCTTTTTTCAAAGTTCTTAGAACCAACTTAAGATGCTCCAAATTTTCCTCTTTTCTTCAACTAAAAACTAGAATATCATCAAGGTAAACAATGACAAACTTTCCTACATATTCCTTCAAGACTTCATTCATCAATATCATGAATGTGTTGGGTACATTAGTGAGTCCAAAAGGCATCACTAACCGCTCATATAACCCACTGTTTGTTTTAACTATAGTCTTCCATTCATCTCCTTCTCTAATCCTTATTTGATGGTAAAATTGGTATGTGTTTAGTAAAATGGTGTAGTGGATCTGATTTTACATTGAATGGTCATGCTCTTCAGACAGAAACTTGGTCTTTGAAAAGGTACTCATGCGTATAGTTTCATCTCCATTCATTGTCCTACAACCTACAAAAACTTAGCAATTTTCTACAATAAAATGTAATATTATCAAAAGAGAGAGGTTGTTAGTCACTTTTCATGTGATATATACACAAAAAACTAAGAAATAATAATAATAAAACAAATTTAAGAACAAAAAATTAAACGCACTTTTACTTGATCAATACCATGGATCACTTATTATTGTTTTGTCAGTGACTTCTTCATTGTGTTTATAACCAATTTTGAGCTTGAGACTTCTTGTATACATACTTAATACTTCATCAATAAACCATAAACCAAATTTACATAATCTATTGAATTGTGTTGATTCTGCAGCTACCAAAAATATGGATCGTTGCATTGCCTTGCTGCTTTATAACTTCAATTTAGACTCAGATGGTGGTTTTTTAATTATTGTAGTTGGGTTTTTAAATATTTGAAGGTTTTTATGAAATTCTAAGTCTGTAACTACATTTGTTCTTTTTCTCTAGCACTCCACCCTTATCCATGATTCCATGGATCAAGAAAATGCTCAAAATTAAAAATTCTTGGATTAGCTTGAAGCCAACACCAAAGCGTAGATCTTGTCGCTTTGAATCCAATGCAATTTGTTTCATTGAAATTCGACTTCAGATGCTCCCGAAATCACATTCCGTTCGTTTTAGGAAACAACTAAAAAAAAAAAAAATTGAGTTGTAGGAATGCCCAGTCAACAGTCTGTACATTGAATGGGTCTTGAAACATGGAAATTTTTTATTGGACCTTCATCAGTCAATGGCCATCTGACACTTGACACTGTTTGATTTATGTACACATGGTTTTTTTCATTGGTCAATGGTTTTTCTATGGTGGGCCAGTGAGGAAGTGCCACGTGGGCCAACCATTGGTTTCCATGTGGCATCCTCGTCGTGGAAAAACTTTCATGAGAGGGCGAATAACCTCCTCACACAGCTTGAACCTTCGACCTCTTGAATAACAACAAAGTGCTTTACCAACTCCACTACGTTATTACTTGTTAAATATAGCTCCCAAACCTTTATTTAAGGTTTAATATACACACCTTTTGGGGAGGGGTCTGGGAATAAGCCCTAGCCCTTGACCATCCCAGAAGCATAGGACCATCAGCAGGGGCTGACAACTAGGCCTTAGCCCAACCCACAGTCCCATGCAACTGCATATGGTTAGGTTCTTAAGTTAAAGGTGTTAGCCGAGGAATGGGGATTAATCCATGCTTTTAAGCACCCGATGTGGTTGCATGGCACCATGGGACCAAAATTTTCAGTCGTGGGGGCGAATTCTAACCATCTTACAATTCCGACTAGTGGTCAGAAAGGCAAAATTTGCACGTTGTTCCCGTTTTCTAGTTGCATAGGTTGACTTTGCGTCAAATTGTAGGCTTATTAACAGTAGAATTGGGGAAAAACTTAATGCAATGATATATTTCTCAATTTTTGGCCAAATGAGGTGCAAAAAGAGTCAAAACAGGGGTTTTCAATAGTTATGGATCCATTGGAGACATTATATTTCCTATTAGAACTTTCTAAAAGCATGTAGTTATACTTTTGATTATGAATTTAGATTTCCTATCCAATTTTTATTGCAAGATTTTAAAAATTACTTTGTTCAATTTTGTTTTCTGGTCTTTTAGGTCGTAGAGAGCGAAAGAAGAGAGCATACATAGAAATATTGAAACTATTTATTCAAAAACAAAGAAAAGTGATTTAATTTATAACTTCAAATTATGGCTCTTAAAACTCTATTTGTCTCCTTCTTCTCAAATATTCTTTGTCTTTCTTCATCTTCCTGCAATTGATTAGCGAGTTGGGTGTCTCTTACTGCACCACCAATAAATAAAATTATAAATAAAATGAAATCGGACTTTAAAAACTTAGAAGAAAAACACATCACCAAACTTGGTTTTTATTCATTAATTCTATCCTACTCTACTCTATTGGAAATATAAGAATTGATCAAGTGTATGCATATTTCCAGTGTAACCACGTGCGTAATAGGAGTAAAACGATATTCATGCTTAGTTATGAGAAATATGCTTTAAAACACATCAAAGCATGAAAAACCAATTGTTTTTATAATACAATCAAGAAGTAAGGAAGAATGAAAGAGTGATGTGACTTGATCCTTGATTGGAACCATATTTTAATAAGGCCATGACATTCTTGATTCCTTTCTTGGTTTAGATCACATTGAAATATATCCTCCTTTATTATGTATTCCTTAATCTTAGATTCTATTAGTTTCTCCCCATCAAAAGTATTGAATGATTGTTTAATCTCTTCAACAGATTGACAAGAGGAATCAAAAGAAACTTGAATGTCTTCTTGTGGAGGTGGAGAGACTGAAAAGTTTTTGCATGAAGTTAAAATATACTCTTCCTAAGAGGTAGATATCCCAGCTGTTGCTAAGATTCAGGAAATTCCTTGGAAGAAAATTCTTCAAATTCTTAATCGTCTGTGAATTTTTCCAACTAGTTGATACTTCCTATCATGCACGTAGATTAGTACAAGATTTTGAACAATGCCTGAAATATAATATGGAAAATGATTTTAATAATATTTTAACCATGCATCTAAGAATGAATGCAACTATAATAAGTTGTCTAAACTTTCAAAATAAACACCTATGTATACCTCCCTAACAACAGTGCCAAAATGTTGGGTGATTTAATTGTGAGTTAAATCCCTGTCATTAATTGTCAACCCAGGGTTAGTAGAACTGAAGAGGTATACCTTTACTATATGTAATAGGTAATTATTTAATCATAATAGATTAATCTAATGCAGTTAAAACTAATTAATCAAGTTAAATTAATCTAATCCAAACCAAACCAAACATAAAGAAATTGTAATCACACTTGCATAAGGGAAATCACACTTGCTTGAAATTGAAATCGCACCACACTTGCATAAAATGAAATCACACTTGTTGAAATGAAAAGAACACTTGCATAAAATGAAAACACACTTGTTGAAGAGAAATGAAATAAAATAACTATACTATGTTACCAATATGTACAAAGGTGTGCAAACTGTTTTTGATGGGGGCACTCCATTACTCAACAAGCACACTAAACAAATTATCACATCTTTGAGATCAAAGTGCCAGTATGTATTTCATAATTTGAGTTACAAGATATTACAAGAATTCTCTATCCTCACTTTATAAATCACACCTTGGATGGAACTTGGAACCTCCAACTAACAACTAGCAACTAGCTACTAATGACTAATTAGCTAACAAATTGACAACTCTTTGTATGAAAGGTGCACTCCTATTTATACAAAAATTGAGGATAAACATATAATAAATATAGATCATTAGATCTCTCGTAATTCCACATTTATCTCTTATGGTTACAACCAATCTCCTAAAAATTTAACATACAAAGCCTCTCAAAATCATGTCATCCGTGATTCTTCTCTTTTGGATGTGCATAGTTAATGATCCACATCTTCTACAATTATTCCACAAATCCTCATGAGTTGGAATTTAAAGTTCGAATTTGTGGATGGATGGCCAAGTAGGACCCTTATAGAATCTCCAAGTAGGCCTACAATATCACTAAACTCATAACACT
>APFE030781922.1:23371-55499 GCA_000404065.3 Pinus taeda
TGTGTGTGTGTGTGTATGTGTTAATTTCCTAATATTTAATCACAAATTCACTTATAATACTTAAAATCAAGGACTTGGAAAATAATAATGATAAACCCATGTAATGATGAAAATGGTTACTTAATGTAAGGTTATGGGGCTATAGAGTTATGAAATGTGCGTAAAATGATGGAAATGAAGGTGAAAGTGGATGACATTTTGGAGACCCAAAATACCTCTAAAATACTTTGGAGATTCCTTATGTAGGACGGCAAGCTTATGGACACTCCTCTAGCTACCAATAGGAGGAAGGAAGATGCTTTTGTAGGTGATATACTAGATGCCACCATTTACAGATAGTTGTTGTGGTCCTTGATGTATCTGGTGAATACAAGACTCAACATATGTTATGCACTTAATCAGCCAAGTCAATTTATGGTGAAGCCTACCAATCTTCACTGGAAGAAGAAAAACATGTGCTTAGATAACTCAGAGCCATAATAGATTTTGGTTTATGGTATAGGAGGACCAATGGTGTGAAGCTCCAAGGATTCACTGATGAAGATTGGGCAAGGTGTCCATCAGACATGAAGAGTACTTCATGATCTATCTTCAATGTTCAGTCAGTAGTTATTTCCTAGTATAGTAGGAAACATAGATCTGTAGCACTCATCTTAGTAGAGGATGAGTATATGGCTATTAGTAAAGCAACATGCAAGGCCATTTTGATGAGGAAAATTCTTGTTTGTATTTTTAGTCAGGAGATGGATCCTATTGTGGTTCATTATGATAATAAACATTGTATCAAACTCTCTAAAAACACAATATTTCATGAAAGTTCCAAGCACATTAATATCATGTACCATCACTTGAGAGATTTTGTGTAGGAGAGAATCATGATGTTGCAATACATTCCCACAGAGGAGCAAGATGCAGATATTTTGGCAAAGGAATTTTCAATAGGAAAATTTGAGTTCCATAGGAGCATGATAAGAGTTATGTAGAACCATTTTACACTAAGAGGGAGTGTTAAATTGTGTTAAGAAAATGCTTCATTTCACTTATTCCTTAGTCAAATGGAGAAATTTCATCTTCCACATCAGAAGGATGACTTGGATTCCAGTTAGCTAGAGTGACATGGCTTTGTCTCCTAGTTAATTCAGTAAATTCAAGTTTTTGCACTAGAATTAGAATTGAGGATGAGTTGATTTCTAAGATATAGAAATCTAGTGGAGTTATTATTGGTTAAACTTGGTTATCTAGGCTCTAGTCCTCAGTAGAGGTAGTAGGAGTTTAGTTGAGTATTTGTAACAATTTATAACTCACTTATCTCTCAATTAACTGATCAATTTACTAAAATTAGTCCCATTCATGCATATAATTTGAATTTCCTAGTTGGAGTGGAGTAAAATGCACATTGCAATCATAAATTGTATACTAGTTGAGTGTATAGTTTTTGCATTGGAGAGGGTGATCAATTCCTTTAGGATATGCGTAAGGAAATAGGGAGTTCTGCTATTTTTAGGGGCTAATTTACTCAAGGATTACACAAGGAAATCAGATGAAGGATAAGGCCTATTTTGGCTCATTGTTGGTAAGAGAAGGTTAGTGAGAATGAGAATAGTATTGCAATGAAGGTGGTGCTTCATGATTGAAGTTTTCATTGTCATAGATCCATATTTATCATCAGAATTAATGGAAATAAGTAGAGTGATTTTTCACAGTTGGCTTCTCCTGTAAAATCAATATGTTCCTTGTGTTTTGATGGTTACATGTTATTGCATGTGTTGCTATTAGAGGGGTTTTCCTTTCCACAAAACTATAGAAGAGATTTATGTCTCTTGATTTTAGTTTGAATTCATTCACAGTAGCAAATTTCTTTCCATTTCTACATATTTCACCATGATTGAGAATGACTACCATAGTTGAAAAAGGATTAAGGGAAGATTGTGGTTGACCTTGCTTTACCATGGTTGATCATGGTTGACAAGGTTGGATGAAGATGAAGAGTTTTGGATGTAGATTAACATGGTTGACTAAGTTTTACCACAGTCAACCATAAATATAACAATGTGTTTTGTATTACATTAATCTAACAATGTAACATTAATGTTTCCAATTTCTATATTATTACACAAATGTCAATCATGGTCAATTTTAGGTTGATTCTAAAAAAATGGTTTCATTACCAGTTTAAGAGGGTTGACAAGATTGACCATGGTTAAATAGGTTTTACCATTGTTAGTTAAGTCCTGATGGAGGTACACCAATCACCCTCATTAACCCATGGTTAATTAAGGTTGACCATGGGTCAACCATGGTAGCATAGTTTGAAAATTTTGATCATGTTTCACCATTTACTATGATAGATTGCGATTGAAAATGGTAGACCATGGTTTTCCATGTTTGATCATGGTTGAAAACCTTTGACCATGGTCCATTATGGTTAGGCATGATTACCATGGTTTGATATATATGGTTATTGTTGACAATATTTTGCTATGATAGATTATGGTTATCAGTGTGGACAATGGTTGACTGTATTTAACCATAGATATCTCGGTTTAGCATGTTCGACCATTCTAACCATGGTTAACTGTGGTTGATTATTCCCAATGAAGGTTTTGTATGGTTGAACATGGGTGACAATGAGTGACAATGTTTTTCCATGTTTGACCATCATTGAGTTTCTTTAAGCATGTATGACCATAGTTGAGTTGATGAAACATGGTTGAATATGGTCAACATATGGTTCACTAAGGGTGCACATGGTTGATTAAGGTTGTGAGTGTTTCCTATAGATGACTATGGTGAACCATGGCTAACCAGGATGCCCACCTTGACACTAGTTGACCATGTTCAACCATGTTTTCCATGGGTGACTACTATTAACTATGTTGATCATGGAGACCAATATTGAAAATGGATTAAAAATATTTTACCTTAATTGACCATGGTTTCCCAAGTTACCTGTCGTTTTGTGCATGGGTTTTACACATGGTTTTGGACATGGTGGTTTTCTACCCATAGTATCTTGTAGATCTGGTGAAGGGAACTATGGTTATGCTATAATATAGGGTTAATGGATTGGGGTTTATGGATGCTTCGACATGTATATATATGTATTATTAAATTTAATGAAATATAATGAAAAATCAATTTGGTAGTCCCGATTTTGGGATTTAGGGGAAAATATTTGTGCATTTTTTCGGTGTTTCTCTTCAATGTATATTTTTTGTTTTTTAAGAATTCATTTACAGGTAATTTATATATAGGGTTAAAATCTACATTTGGTATTAGATGTGTTTCAGCTTCAAGGGAATGCCTTTGCTATTGAGGGGTTTTGCTTGGGTCTATGGTAGACCTTGTTCAGTGGGAGATCTGTGGAATCGATTCTTGTGGTTAAAGAAGATGATGAGCAGTGGAAAGCTAGAGATCGATAAATTTAATGGTCAGAGTTTTGAGTTGTGGAAACTCAAGATGGAGGATCTGTTGGTGGATAAATATCAGTTTATCATGGTAGATTTGGGTACTAAATCAATGAAAAAGTTATATGAAGACTGAGGGAAGCTGAATCAGAAAGCAAAGAGCACAATATGGTTGTGTATATCAGATTCAATATTGTTGAATGTATCAGGGGAAGCTATGGTGAAGGATTTGTGGGAAAAGCTAGGGGGCTTTGTACCAATCTAAGTCTCTTGTGAACAAACAATTCCTAAGGAAAACATTGTATAACTTGAGGATGAAGGATGGAGACTCGGTGACAGAGAATTTGAATTCCATTGATACTGTGGTAAGTTAGTTGTTATATTTTGATATTAAAATTTTAGATGAAGATAAGTGCATTAGATTGATGTGTTCTCTACCAAATTCATGGGATAGTCTAGTTGTTGCAATAGGTATCAATACAACTACCTTGAAGTTTGATGAAATAGACTTCTCATCCTTGTTGTTAGAGGAGATGAGATGGAAAAATATGGAGGGAAGGAATGGAGATGGTCCTTGTCTGTATAATTCCTCGAGTGGGAGATATAAATATAGAGGGAGATTTAAATCTTCAGGAAAGGTGTGCTCGAAATGTAGAAAGGAAGGGCACTTCAAAAAGGATATTAGATCTAAATTTCATGAGAAAGGAAAGGAATCTGATGATGCTCCTTTTGTAGAGGCAAAAACAACCTTAGATGAAGGTCTAGATGCGTACTTGACTTCTTCTTAAAGTACATATGTAGATCATGAGACATGGTTGATTGACTCAGGTGCATCCTTTCACTTCACTCCCTAAAGGGAGTTCTTTTGCTAATATGATAAATATTATGTTGGTGATGTATTCTTAGGGGATGATAGGAAGGCTAAAATAGTTGGTCGCAGAAAATTCAAGTTGAAGTTGCAAGGTGGAAGTATTAAAACACTTCTGGATGTTCTACATATTCCTACATTGGCCAGAAATCTGATTTTTTGTAAGAAAGATGGATGATGCAGGTGTAAAAACATTGTTCGAGAAAGATGCCTGCAAGATGGTTCAAGGATAAATGGTATTGACCAGGAGTTTGGATTGGACTCTGTACAAGCTTCTGGGTAACACTATTATTGATGTTTTCAATAGTTCTATGGTTCCTAAAAGTGGAGCAGAAAACCTTGTAGTCTCTAGAGAAAAGACCATGTCATGGCATCAAAGGCTTGGAAATATTGGAGAGAAGGGAATTCAAATACTTCATGGTAGTTTTATGATAGAAGGTATTTCTAATTTCTCTTTGTATTTCAATTTCTATGAACATTGCGTATATGGGAAGAAAAATCGGGTGAGTTTCCTCTTTGGTGCTAAGAGGTCAAAAGGGATATTAGAGCTCGTGCATAATGATTTGTTTGGACCTGTGTCAGTTCCACCACTGGGTAACTTTATGTACTATGTATCATTTATAAATGAATTCTCAAGGAATACATGAATATATTTCGTCATGAATAAATCTAAATTATTTGATAGGTTTAAATAATATAAGGCTCTAGTGGAAACCAAACAGAGAAGAAGATAATGGTGTCGAGGACAGATAATGGTGGAGAGTTCTGCGGAAGAAATTTGAAGAGTTTTGTAATAAGTGTGGTATATCATGGATGAAGACTACTATATACACACCTTAGCAAAATAGAGTTGCAGAAAGAATGAATATGATGTTGATGGAAAAGGAAAGAAGCATGCTCAGTGGTGCCAAGTTAGGACAGGAATTCTGGCAGTGGAGAATACATGTTACCTGGTTAAAAGATCACCTTCATCAGTGTTGGAGGATAAGTCTCCACAAGAGGTATGGACTAGTAAGAAATACCCCCTTTCACATCTGAGGGTATTTGGTTGTGATGCATATGTACATGTTCCAAAGGAGAAAAGATCCAAGTTAGATAGTAAATCTGAAAAGTGCATCTTTATTAGGTATAAGGATGGTTTAAAAGGTTATAAGATTTGAAACCCAGAAACAAGGAAGGTTGTGTACAATCAAGATATGGTATTTAGTGAGGTGAAAGATTATATTAAACATAAAGTCCTACCAAAGGAACCTGAGAAGATAGATTTTGAGCTAAAGGAGGAAGAATCAAACTCTATATGAGAAGATGAATCAAAAGATGAAGAGCCACAAACGCGAGCTGTGAGAAGATCAGTTCAAGAAAGAAGGCAACCAAAGAGTTATAATCCATTTTCTTTATGTTCAATTTTATCTTTATATTACTGATGATGATCAGGGAGGTAGTAGATTCAGAGGATAGAAAACTTTGGAAAGAGGCCATGGTTGATGAAATGAAATCTTTGTACAAAATTGAGGCTTGGGATCCGTTGGAGTTGTCGGCTGGAAAGAAACTCATTGGAAGAACATGGGTGTTTAAGAAGAAGATGAATGTTGAAGGTAAGGTGGAGAAATACAAATATATATTGGTAGCAAAAGGTTATTCCTAGCTGCCAAGAATTGATTTCGGTGATATTTTTTCTCTTATTTCCAAGGCATCTTCTATTAGATTACTTTTATCTGTTGCTGATGATTTTGATCTTGAGGTAGAACAGATGGACATGAAAATAACATTTTTTCATGGTCATTTGGAAGAAGAAATCTACATGAAGCAACCCGAAGGCTTTGCGATGAAGGGAAAGAAAGAAATGGTATGTAGGTTAAAAAAGTATTTTTATGGATTAAAACAATCACCAAGGATGAGGTATCAAAAATTTGATACATTTATATGGGGACTGGGCTTCACGAAAAGAAATCAGATCACTGTGTGTATTTCAAATTAATTGTTGACTATTTTATTTATATGGTCTTCTATGTGGATGATATGTTGCTGATTTGAAATGACAAAGAAATTATCCAGGAATTTAAGACTCAATTGTACTTGAAATTTGACATGAAGGATCTCAGTGCTGCAAATTATATTTTAGGCATGGAAATTAAATGAGATTGGGAAAAGATTAATATCTGGTTAAACTAGAGGAAGTGTGTCGAGACAATATCGCAGAGGTTTAATATGCAGGATATTAAACTGGTGAAGGTTCCTATTCTTATATTTGTAAAGTTATCTACTGAATAGTATTCCAAGACATAAGAAGAGGAAGAGGACAAGTCCCATTTTCCATATGTAGGTGCAGTTGGTAGCCTGATGTATGCAATGATTTGTACTAGATGAGACATTGCACATGCAGTGGGAGTATTGAGTAGGTTTATGTCAAAACCAGGAAAGGATCATTGGAGAACAGTGAAGTGGTTTTTTAGGTATTTGCATAGCAATAGTGATTATGGTTTGTGGTACCAAGTAGATTAGGATTGGACAAAGTTTTGGACATCAGTGGCTTTGTTGATGCAGGTTGGGCTCGAGATCTGGATCAAACAAGATCTACAAGTGCGTATGTGTTTAACTTATTCGAAAGTGTAGTTAGTTGGATGAGCAAGAGACAGCCTGTAGTGGCACTTCCAACTACAAAGGCAGAATACATGGTAGCCACTCATATAAGAAAGGAAGCAGTTTGGTTGTAGAGATTGTGTTCAAGTATGGGGTTAGTACAACAAGCTATAAGGATAAAATATGACAGCCAAAGTGAAATTTTCTTGGCAAAGAACCATTCTAATAATTCAAAGACAAAGCACATTGATGTTCAATATCACTTTGCAAGGGATATGATTGAGGACAAAAAGGTGTTGTTGGTAAAGGTGGGCTCTTTGAATAATACTACATAACATTGAGGAAGCTTGTGATTATTGAGAAGTTTTCTTGGTGTAGAGAAACAATGGGCATTGTAGGATTGGACTAATAACTAAGCTCTCTTGTGACCACCTATGTGGAAAACAAAACAACAAATGGTAGAATGTTGGGTGTGTGTTACATTATTTCCACAACTAGCCCCATGCATGAAGTTAGGAAGTTAGAGGGGGGATAAGCCCACATTGTTGCGTAGGGCGCAGCAAGGGGGCAACCCCCCTTGTCAGGGGGTTTGAGGGGGGTGGTGGCTCCCTCTAGAGTACTGAAGAAGGTATGTTTTTGTTGACCATTTTTCATCCTTTCTTTAGAACTCATAACATCTTTGTATCATGAACTAGGTAGATAATGAGAAGTCGTGACAAAATCTACAGGATTTATATGCAATACGAAAGTACTAATAATTGCCATTATTTTATGCAGAAAAAGGGAAAAACGAAAGACTATCGTTCCAAAGAAAAAGACAGGGCCAAGTTAATTGTTGTCCCTTTGATGGGGAACCACATGCAAACAAGGTGATCCAAATTAAAGCATATCAGCCAGGGAAAGGAAATGGAGATCTCAACTCGGCACAACAAAGCAAATGGATAATTGAGAATTAATGGTTTGGAAAATCCCTCGAGATCCTTTGATCCTAAGGGATCATTGCTTCAACTATTTTTGCATTCTAGACATCTCCGTCTTAGCTGTTATAAAAAGGGGCAACACCGTTAGCTTGGGCAGGAATTCATTTTTTCTATGTAACTTTTCTTGAATTTGAGACTTTGATCATCAACTCTTATTGAGAAGTGATCCATTGTAATTCTACTTTAATGCATTAATACAAACCTGGTTGTTGTTTCATCTTTGATCCTGAGATAACCTCAAGTGGTGTGTCCCTGGAGGCTAAGGGCCTGGCCCTGGCGGAACACTTACTCCTGTACTATTACCTTTGGTTTATGCGTGGTTTACTTATCAGTTTGTCCAGTAATCTGATATGTTCTGTTATTTTACATCACAACTCTGTTATGTGTGATTTATGTTAGATTGAGTAAATCATTTTCTGAGACAGAAACATCATATTGACTCTGTAACGCATTGTTGTTCCTTTAATTATTGATACGATATTGTTGGTCTTTACAGAATACTGTTGCTATTCAACTATAGAGTAACTGTGATGTAACATTCATATCGATGTATTCATCTATGGTTTACATTTGATTGCGAATGCGATTCAACTGAAATTGTTGTTCTATTATGCATTACAATTGTTATTCTTGATAACTAAGATTGATATTGGTGGTATCGAGATCCGATTATCACTTTTCTTAAAGCGTGATGTGTGTGTTATTCATCTTGGTTTATCATGCACTTATATTTCACTCAGAGTACTGTCCTAAATTTCATTGCTAATCAGTTGTTGTTCTATTTCTGTGTGTTGTCTGATTCATCCTTAGAAAAAAGATTGCTACCTGATTCCTGTAGGATACGATTGTTGCACTTATTTCTGGCAGTTAAGGTGTTCATAAGAATGGATCGTTGATGCATTTCTTAGTTTCTATTCCATTTCCTAATCGATGTTAAATTTATTAGTTGTTATTCCATTTCCTAGTTGCTGTTACATTACTTAGTTGTTGTTCCATCTCTTTATTATTTGCGTTATCATTGCTTTGGTGTGCAGAACGATATGAGACTATAATGGGCATTGTCATTTGTTGTCTAGCTCCCAGATTGATGATCTGTTCCTTGATTGTCTTTAATTACATCAGCTTACAGAGGGATGAGTTACTGTTACTGGACCCTTGACTGATAAATCGCCTAGTCCCTTGAATGCATTATTTCAGCTTTAAGGTGCTTTACTGTAATTAGACCTTGTTTTGAGCATCCGTTTACTCTAGTATTTTGAGCACTATACTACTAGCATTACTTTGGAAAATGATAGCCTCAAGCTAAGACACTCTTTGAAATAACAAAACATTCCTGGATTGACAAACTAATGTGAGGTAATTAGAGGTGAAAAAGACCCTTTTTACGACTCAACATTTTGGCATCGTTGCCGGGGAAAGAGTGTAGCCATTTGTCTCTCTTCAGAGTAGTGTAAAGAGCCTGCTAGGAAAGAATTTGGTTTTAAAAAAAGAATGTAAGAACCTACGTGTGGAGTATGTAATAGCCCTACTCCCCTACCCGCTTCCCTACAGACCTGTTGTTGTTTTGTCTAGGTAGAACTTAGCAGTTGGTTTGTGTGCATGACTAAGCAGAAAAAGCTAGAAAATAATCATAAGCTTCTACCCAAGCTTGACAAAGCTAAGGGGAAGGTGACCCTTAGCCGATCAACCTTCATAGATGAAATTATTAAGAAAGAAAAATCTCAGCCTTCAGTAGGACCTAGAAAAGTTGCTTCTAGACAGCCTACTAGTTCCCTTCAGGCCACAGGATCACCATCTGTAGCCTTTGCTGAGGTGCCTAGTCAAGCTGAAGAGCAAGATTTTCAAGAAATTGAAAATTCTAGCCCAAAACCATTGCAAGAAGGGAATTTTAGCAACTTCTGTGAAGGAAGGGGAGAAACAAGAGAAACTGAAGAACCAAGCTCTCCTCTTGGGGTAGTTCAGCCATTAAGCAGTCTAGGTAAGGGAAGTGCTGCAAAAATCATTTATAGCGAAGACGAAGAACCTGAATCCCCTCAGACATTAGGTACTCCCATTATCCCAAATAAAGGAAGCGTTGTCAAGGCCATTCTAGTTAAAGCCATTTCCCCTCGACAACCTAGGAATACCCTCCTAGATATCCCAGAAGGTTATTGGCATATATTTGACTGTAATACCTCATTGTTGATATTGCAGATAATGCACCTATGAAAAAAATTCCTCTTCAACATATCCTTACATTCCAGGGTCTTACATCAGAGGATCTGGATGCATTTCTATTTGAATTTGACATGTTGTGTAGAGTATATGACTATACCACTGATCCCCAGAAATTGAAATTATTTCCCTCTACATTAAGAGGGGTTGTTTTAAGATGGTTTATGGGATTAGGTGGCAGTGTTATAAGTAACTGGGATCAAATGAAAGAGTATTTTCTTAAAAAATATCAGGACTATTGCAGGTGTAGAGAATTAAAAGACGAAATATTCCAAATGGTAGCTAGACCAAGTGAAACATTAGAGGAGTATGTTGAATGGTTCTAGTATAATCTTCAAAGATCTCCTTATGCATCATTACCATTGCCTGATAATGTGTTAAAAACAACCTTAATTAGGGGAATGAAGGAACAATAGATTGAAACATTAAACATTATGGGAAAGGGAGATATTTATCAGGAAAATTTTGCTGAAATTATTGATTTATGTATCAGGAGCTCGAGAGGCAGCACAAGACTAAAAACGGCAAAACATGATCAGTTTGTAAGAGATAATAGAATTTTGGCAGAAGGAGTAACGCGTGCAGAAATTGGAAATTTATTAGAAAATTTCAAAGCTGATATATTAGGGACACTGACAAGACAATTTCATATTATGCAGGCCAAACAAAAGCAAGTGGAGGCAGAACAGAATTTGGAAATCTTCTGTCCCCGAAGCAGGAGGTAACACAACCATAAGGAGTGTCCATTAGATGCGGTCCAAGTTTGTGCCATTTGTATGAAAGATCATTCTATGGAAAGCTGTCCCTCACTTCTCAGATTGAAGGCAGTATATAAGGAAGCAGAAGAAGAGCCAAAATCAATGTATCTACTCAATTAGCACCGTCAGTGGTAGCCATGACAATTAGGTATGTTTTCAGATCTAGCTTCTTCTTTTTAGCCTCCATAATATCATGCTCAACAATATAATACAATGTGGCAAAATCAACCTCCATTCCTGAATTGGTCACAACAGTCATTCCCTTCATCATCTCCATGGCCGAATCAACCAAGTCAACCCAATTGGCCAAATTTTCCTTATACCCCACCATATTGGAAAAATAGTGTATATCCAGCACAATGGACCCCTTCTACTTCACAGATTCAAGCCTGGCAGACAAACTAGCAAAGATCGATGAATCAGCCAGCAGGAACCATCCCACTCCCTCAACCTACACTTCCAACCTTACAACAAAACCCCCAACCTAAGTTAAGACCGCAACTCCCAGACCAACCCAACCCTAATCCAAATAATATACCGGTCCAATCTATACAAATAACTGAAACACCAGAAATAGGGATGGATCTAAGGGAGTGTAATGACATTCAGTTAAGGTCGGGGCGTATCATACAAACAGAGGGAGATAAAGCAGTTCAAAGTAAAAATCAGTTACCTATAGAACAACCTTCACAAGAAGAGGATGTGACCAGACAATAGATTCATAATCAAGCAACCACATCCTCTCCCCCGTTCCTAGAATGACTAATCATACCTTGACCCGTACAATATCCTGATTTTGACATTCTGGGAGAACTGAAAAATCTGTACATAAAAATTCCATTCCTCCAAGCCATTCAAGACATCTCGATATATGAAAAAACTATTAAATAATTATGTATAAAGAAACCAAGGAGGAATATAACAAACAATCCAAGAGTCCAAGTAGTCGGCACTCTATCCGACTTATTATCAGGAAAAGAAACACCTGTTAAATACGAGGACCCAGGAAACCCAATAGTAACCATACAAATTTATGGTCAGACCTTCTCAAATGCCTTAGTTGATCTAGGAGCTGCAATCAATATATTAACAACTACTACTTTCCAAAAACTAGGCATTACATCTGTAGAACCCACCTCTACTTTATTAGAATTTGCTGACCAATCTGTGGTTAGGCCAGAGGGAACACTACATGATGTCATGGTATTCGTTGACTCCTGGGAGTATCCAGCCGACTTCCTGATAATAAACCCCAAAAACCGACTTGATGGACATCCATTGATTTTAGGCAGACCTTGGATTGAAACTGTCGATGCTTACATTGGCTGCCGACAAGGAAATATGACCATAACTAGAGGGGAAAATATCAAGAACCTAGCTTTATACCCTCCAGCACAACCAAGTGTCACAATAATAAAAACTAACAAGCATCATGTATCATACCTCACTGAAAATATTAGATCTCCATTAACTATAAAAGAGGCACTTGATTTCAAAGACCAAATAGAATATGATGCCATTAACAATTTTATTAGCCAAGCTAAAACCAGATCCCATATACAATGTCACATGATAGAAGCAACACTTGATAATGAATTAGAAGAATATCCTCTTAAAGATACACACAAGCAAACAATACCCACTACTTCTGTTTCAAATAGAAAAATTGTAGAGATTGAGTCAAGAAAGACTTTAAACATTAAAGCCAACCTGACTTCTGAACAGGAAAAGAAGCTCATCCAACTATTAAGGAAATATAAAGAAGCATTTGCATGGGACTACCTTGATATGAAAGGAATTGATCCCCAACTATGTACACACCACATTTACATAAAAAAAGATGTGAGACATGTTCGCCAGCCTCAAAGGAGACTTAATCCTCATCTAAAAGATGTGGTAAAAGCTAAACTTCAAAAACTTTTAGATGTCAACTTTATCTACCCTATCTCTGATAGTAAATGGGTCTCTCCACTTGTGGTGGTACCAAAGAAAAATGGAAAGTGGAGGATTTGTGTAGATTATAGAGACTAAATAAAGCGACACAAAAATACCACTTTCCCCTTCCATTCATTGACCAAGTATTAGACGCTTTGGCAGGAAAGAAATTCTTTTCTTTCTTAGATGGCTTCAGTGGATACAATCAGATTCAGATTGCCCCTGAAGACCATGGAAAAACCACTTTTACTTGTCCTTAGGGAACATTCGCCTATAGAGTCCTACCTTTTGGTTTATGCAATTCTCCTACCACATTTGAAAGATCTATTCTCAACATCTTTTCAAATTTAATAAATGAAGGACTCAAATTATATATGGATGACTTTACACCATACATAGATGATTTTGACCCAGCATTGGACACACTGGAAAAATTCCTATAGCGCTGCATTGCTACTAGGCTTTGTTTGAGCCATGAGAAATGTTATATGATGATGATTGAAGGACTTATCCTAGGCCATTATATCTCGGCAGCAGGCATACAGGTAGACCCAGCTAAAATTCAAATAATTTTGCTAATTCCTACTCCTACCACTCAAACAGAGGTGCGCAATTTTCTTGGATTTTCTGGTTATTATAGACGTTTTATAGAACAGTTTTCACATATTGCTGCTCCTCTATATGCACTGATAGGTAATTTTGACATTCTTTGGAAAAAAAAATGTGAACGTGCTTTCCAGGATCTGAATAAGCTTGTGTCCACAGCCCCAGTCCTTCAAGGACCAAATTGGGACTTGCCATTTCAAATTTCATCAAATGCCTCAAATACAGCTATTGGCGCAGTCCTTGGGCAGGAAGAAGATAAAAAACCATATACAATTTATTATATTAGCAAAAACTTATCTCCTGCTGAATTGAATTATATTGTTACTGAAAAAGAATTTCTAGCTATAATACATGTTGTCAATAAGTTCAGGCATTATATTACTGGATATCCTATTATCTTGTATATAGATCACTATGCCATAAAATATTTAGCAAATAAACCAATCAAAAATGGCAGAATAACTAGATGGTTGATTTTATTGCAAGAATTTAACATTACAATCAAGGACCGACCTGGAAGAGAAAATCTCGTAGCTAACTTTCTCTCACGAATTCCAAGACTAGTGGACACAACAGTAGTTGAAGATCAATTTCTAGATGAGCATTTGTTTGTTGTCATTGTTAAAACACCCTGGTATGCTAATGTTGTGAATTACTTAGCAGTAGGTAAATTACCAAAACATCTAACCCCTAATGAATGAAAACAGATTGTCCAACGAAGTGCTCGATTTTCTTGGATTGGGGGCTACCTGTTCCATACAGGGGCAGATATGCACATCAGGAGATGTGTCCGCGAGGAAGAGAATTTTGATATTTTAAAAGCCTGCCATGAGGGATCATGTGGCAGCTATTTCGCATATCACAGAACTGGGCATAAGGTCTTGCAAATAGGGTATTATTGGCCCACAATCTTCAAAGATGCAAAGAAGTTTGTCCAAGCCTGTGAAAGTTGTCAGAGAACAGGACGCCCTGGTCAATCCGATGAAATGCCCCTGAACCCGCAGCTAGTCATTGAACCATTCGAGCGATGGGCCCTCGATTTCATTGGACCAATTAACCCATCCTCGAACCAGAAAACATATATTTTGGTGGCAATAGAATATGTCACCAAATGGGTTGAAGCGGAGGCATTGCTGAGAGCTACAGAGGATTCTATCATACAGTTCTTATTCCACATATTTGTGTGCTATGGCCTTCCAAGAGATATAATTACAGATGGTGGACCACAATTTGTTGGTAACAAGATTGTTGCAACACTCAAAAATTATCATATCCAGAATAAAATCACCTCTCCATATCACCCACAGGCAAATGGTCAAGTAGAGAGCAACAATAAAATAATAGAAGCAATCCTAACAAAAACCATTGCGTCACATAAACGTGATTGGGTTGCAAGGCTACCAAAATCCTTGTGGGCTTATAGAACAACATGGAGAAGCATTACTGGCTATTCACCATACCAATTGGTGTTTGGGAAGGAACCCATCTTTCCCATAGAATTCGAAATCCAAACACTACGAATAGCACAAGAAGTCGGATTAGATCTAAACGAGGCACAAATTAATAGATTACAGAAGACCAATGAGATAGATTAAATTAGGCACTCTGCCCTCCAAAATACTACATTAATCCAATGACAGCGAGATAAATGGCATGATGCTCTCATTAAAAATAAAGTCTTCCACGAAGGAGACTGGGCACTTTTGTATGATTCCAGGTTTTAGGATTTTCCTGGGAAACTCCAGACTCGTTGGTTGGGGCCATATGAAATCCAGAAGGTACATGATAATGGTACCCTTACTCTAACCACCATTGATGGATCTAGATATTCCTTCAAGGCAAACGACCACCGAGTTCGACTATATCGTAAACCACTTACCCAGGAATCCTTCTATCAACAACTACGCAAAGACTTCGACATGTAAATTTTGGAGGAGGAGGAGAAATCTTCCTCACCTGTGATCCATTAAGTGATTCACCTGTCTTTACACTTTGTACATAATTTCCTTGTTTGTTAAATCATTTTCTATATATATTTGTGTATTAGCACTTTGCTGTTCCTTTTCGGAACGAACAACATTCGTGTGTATAATGGTTGTTCCTATTGTTCCTTTTCCAAAGGGACAACATTTTTATTTTGTTGTTCCTTTTCCAAAGGAACAACACCTTTTGGGTTAGCAGTTCCTTTGTCGCTGTCATTTTTGTTGTTCCTTTTCCAAAGGAATGACACTTGTGTTTTCTATTGTTCCTTTTTCAAAGGAACAACACTCTTGATTTCTGCTATTCCTTTTCCAAAGGAACGACACTTGTGTTTTCTGTTGTTCCTTTTCTAAAGGAACGACACTTTTGTTTTTTGCTATTCCTTTTCCAAAGGAATGACACTTGTGTTTTCTACTGTTCCTTTTCCAAAGAAACATCATTTTTTATTTCTGTTGTTCCTTTTCCAAATAAACGACACTTGTGTTTTCTATTGTTCCTTTTCCAAAAGGAACAACACTTTTGTTTTCTCTGTTGTTCCTTTTCCAAAGGAACAACACTTTTTATTGTTGTTGTTCATTTTCCAAAGGAACGACACTTGTGTTTTTTGTTGTTCCTTTTCCAAAGGAACAACACTTTTGATTTCTACTGTTCCTTTTCCAAAGGAACGTCACTTGTGTTTTCTGTTGTTCCTTTTCCAAAGGAACAACACTTTTTATTTCTGTTGTTCCTTTTTCCAAAGGAACGACATTTGTGTTTTCTGTTGTTCCTTTTCCAAAGGAACAACGCTTTTGATTTTTGTTGTTCCTTTTTCAAAGGAACAACACTTCGTTGAAACTTTATGATTATGCATTGCAATATGATATTGTTCTTAAACATTTAGCTAACTACTACTTGCAGGGAAATGATCTTGTCAAATCTACCAACAAGAATCTCATTCACATCATAAAAAAGACAATTTACTCTGAGAAACAAAACTGGCATTCCACTCCAGTGAATGCACTATGGGTTGATCGAGTTACACCCAAGCCATTGTATAGGAAAAGGAATCCATCCTCCCACCAAATATATAGTTTCCTACCCTCCAGTTATCTCAAGAATATTGAGGCAAGCTATGTCTATTGGTTCAACGTAGGATGGACACATTACACAAGCTATAGGAAGAACAGATGAAAGAGAAAGAAAACATTTAACTCCACCAAAACCATATCAAGAGAGGGTTCGATTGAAAGTTTGCGAGGAATGCCAGCTTCACTCTGGTTGACTTAGTCTTGAAGTGGGATAAACCCCACAAAGAAAAAGGAAAACATATGAAGCGACAATCCTTGTGGATTGGCCCTTTCATAGTCTATGAAAAACCTGGCCAACACACGTATTGTCTAAAATCACTTGAGGAGAGGATTGACAACCTTCCTGTGAATGGCCAAGATTTTAAATGTTATTTTCAATGGTCTCGGGCTACGCCCCACCCTATTTACATAGTCTTTTAATTGTTTGTTCTGTTGTTTTATTTTTTTGTTTTCACTTCGCTTCACTTTTCTTTATGTCTTGCCATTTTTGTTTTGTAAATAAGTGTTTTCCTATATTGTGTTCTAGATTTTGAATAAGAATGTGGGTGAAGTCGAAGATTCTTGTGACACTACAACACTTGGGCAGTCCTATGTCCATCTTCTCTGTGCTTGGTTGCAAATTTTAGCTGATGAAGCCTAGACAAAAAATATTATCCATTTGTAAGGGAAGTTCTAGTCAAACCATGAGCCTTTGTCCAAATTGGAAAAACCCATGCTTGCACTCAGTCTTCTTCTCTTTGTTTCTAAGCTTATATGATGAGCAGAAATGAGAAGGCGAAAAATCTAAATGAGCGGACCTAAATCAGAGGTCTGAAATGATTCTCTAAAGGAACAACCTCTTATGCTCTCAATACTTTGAGATCCCTCCTTCGCCCCAAAAATAAATAAGTTCCTATGAACGATCCTCTTTCAAGAATATACAACAGAAAAAGAAGATAAAGGGTCCCTGTGTAGAGAGGTGAAGCAAGAAACTTCGTTGAGATACTGACTAGGATCGCTGGAAGTGGAGAAATGTTTGTGTTCCTACATGACTCCCACGGGGTAGAGAAACATCAGAGATGAAAGTTTATACTTCGAAAATCTTAAGCTCGTGAACCAAACTACACTTCCCAATTTTGAAACACTATGATCTAGCTGAAAATTTTGTTATGTTTGACTGAGTTAGTACAAGGTGAAACATGTTTGTCCACGAGGTAAGTGGGGAAGCCAAAGTGACCTGCACAATGAATCAAAAATCCCTGAGAGGCCAAGGCCATGCGTTGAAAATGAGTCGAAACAGAGAAGCTAGTATTCAACCAGAGTTTCACCAAGTGTTGTAGTTGTTGTTATCACTCCAAAATTCCCTTTGAAAGTTTTAAAGAAGGAAATAATAGAGGTAACCACAAACCACTTTTGGAGATTGGGACCTAGCCTTCCTAATGCTCAGAGAGGGCTCTCTCATTATAATTTAACTTTGTTTTAGTTAATAAATTTTAGGCTAGTTATGGTTGCACTATGGTTTTGTTTTGAATTTGGGTGGTGGGATGACTTGCTTAGATGAAAAGAGGTTTTCTTTTACCATTGGGATATGGAGTCAATATCAGACAAACTAGACTAGATCAAGCTTTAAAAGACAGTGTCTACATGGCAAGATAGGTAAGTTTTTACAGACCTCAAAGGCTAAATGGTGAAGTGGCTTCTAATCAGATCCAGGGAGAAATTAAGGGTTCCCTAGGCCAGATTATGGAAGGAATGAAAGAGGTCAAGAAAGATGGGAGAGCGATTAAGGATTCTCAGATCTGGGTATTAGAGGAAAAAATGTAAATGACTGTGCAAAATAGAGTTTACTTAAACAAATTCTGAGCGATATTTCCAGTTAATACATTCAAATTTAGAAAACAGTTAATTTTGTGAAAACATAAGAAAGGTAACAAATTCACATAAAGAAGATACTTCACTACAAATAGATCATCTCATGAATCCTGTAGTTTAATGCTTTTATTACTTGCTCCAGTCCGTTGACTTGGAAATGGTACAATCACCCTTAGGTTCAAGATCAATATAACTCTACAAATGTATAGCAATCCACCCAAAATACTTCAAATGAAGAAGTATTTATACAAATTCTAAACTAAAATATCTTGAAAAAATATCAAGATTGGTTTTGGAAATATCTCAAACTGTTTTACATTAATAGAACTTAAATAAAGGACACTCAAAACTAATGAATCTATTTGGCACTTTATTTATGGATTGATGGTGAAAAAGAAGAGAAATTTGAATTTGATAACAACTTTTAATTGATGATGAGGCTTCCAAGTCACTAACTACCTTCCTTTGTGCATTCTGCCCCATAAATTCTACAAAATTAGGGTCCAGGGATATCTTTTTATATCTCAATCCAAGATCGATGTGTAAAAAGTGAAAGAGGTTATTGTATATAAGTATGTTATTGAGATAAACCACTTTCCGTTTCCAAAAGTTCAGCTCTGGCTATCCACACTATTCTCTGCAAAAATATGTCAAAACAAGACTTTTCACAATCCAAAAAATAGGTTGTGAAGATATGAATTTATCTCGCTTTTTTAATACTTGTGTAAAACATGAGATAGGTTTGTGTAGAATGGCCTTTTAGGAAGACAAACCTCCTCCAATTTCTCAAAATGAATCTTGGATTGGCCACAATAGTTTCTGCAAACTTATGACTTAAACATGAAATTTATGGAAAATGTACCATTCTTGCTCTCATTTCATCTTTTAAACTTAATTTTATTTTAACTATTTTTACCTTTACTTTGGATAAAATTCATTATTGCTGGTGAAAGTGTTTTCATCTCTATTTAATCCTTACTACCTCCATGTTTACTTTTACTGTTTACCTTGATTGCTCTTTTTTCATCTATCTTCCCTTTGACATGAATTTATTTTATCTGTATGCTTTGTAACTGTCTTCCATGCTATTTGTCTTCCCACTAGCTACTTTTATTCACTTTTATTTTCCAATTTGATAAACTTTTACTGATACTCTTTCATCTGGCTAATTTATCTTTTTCCTTTTACTGTTCTTTTTTTACTTTAACTGTAACCTTTTGACTTTTACTGTACTAAGTATAACGTAATATTTGCGCTTTTCCTTTACATACACTTATACTTAGGATAAAATCTTTTCATGGGTATTTTGAGTGAAATGGAATTTAACATGGGGTTTTTTACTTTTCATAGGCAAATGGAGTTTAACCTTAGGAAAAAGGGTTTTATTAGGATCATGAAGGTAAATTATTTTTATGAAGGGAATTCTAATACTTGATGTCCATACGTCATTAAGCCGAGGATCCAGTCCCACCAAAAGTCAGAGAAGTACTCTGAGCCTTTATGACTTGAAGGATTGTTAGTACTAGAACATACTTGTGGATGTGTAAATTAGTGAGTATAGGGATGAAATGAATGAGGGGGAGTCAATTAAATCAACTTGTAAACCTCTGTTTTTGCTTTCTTAATTGCTCATGCACATTGAAACATATGATTAAGCATGACAAATTTTCTTTCGTCCAATCAACTTTATACTTCAGCAACCTTTCTTCTACTTACCCATTACTTACCCTAACATTTTTTTTCTTCACTTATTTGTGTGCATTTAGGCTTGCAGACCATTATCATTCTTTTTTTCTTTTATAAAACAAACTATCTACTTCTAACCTTATAACTTCCAAGGGCTCTAATTAAGCTAATGAGCTCCCTATCATTCTCTATTTTGACTATTGATCTCCCAAGATTAAACTGTTTGGCTAGATATTTATTCTATAACTATCAACATTAAATTTAAAGCATGAAAATTCAAGATTAAGCTGTTTGAATTATCATGGATTATGGTATTTTAAACACGCTACACATCATCATTATTTGCAGAAAAATTAAAATAGTAGGGGCATTTGAATTTGCACACTTTCATGATCTATTTTTATCTCTTTTTGTGGGGTTCATATTTTTCACTTTTTTTATCTTTGTTTATTTTTTTCCTTTGATTGTTTTTTAGGACATACCCTCTTTACATTTTTTAATTTGGGACTACATTTGCAGAAAGCAAAGGTATGTACAATATTACAATACTAACCATAGTCAATTCAAAATTATGAATCCTATTATTATGGGACCCTAACAGTGGCTCCACATGGGGATGACATATCCTTGTGAGATGCCAAGAACACCGTCCACTAGTAGCCTGATCCATTGGCCAATCCCAAACATGTATATTCTTTGTTGTATAATCTCTGTGATGAAAACTCTTGAAATGAAATACACCCTTTTCTGAAATCTGATCTGAAACTGAAAGAAGGTACTGCAATTCTCAAACCAAACTAATAGATCATCAAGATCTTTAGGACCTTATTTCTGGGCTTCAACCTTTAATGAATTATTTCATAACTTCTTGAAAACTGAAAACTAAAATAAACTGAATTCCTACCTACTTACTCAAATCAGTTGTTCAAGTGCAGGTTAGGTAAAATGAAACAACCAATGCAACCATTCAAGAATTATGAAATTTGATGTATTTTACTGCATTTTCTTGTTTGTGATCAAAACTGAGATTCTAAAACCAATTATAACCTTGTAAACAAATGAGAAGATAAGGAAATACATGATTTCCTTTGTTGACTCTAGAAACTGTACAAAAGGATCTTCCAAGATATATACACGAATGTTTAACTGATCTAAGAAATTGTACAATTGTTCTAGATGGCATCCATTCTATGTAAGTGAAATGTCATTTTCATCTTTATCACCCTGCACATTTTCAGATAAGCTTTATGATGATATTTCTACTGATTGAAATTTTTATCTAGTCAAACCTTTTTCATCTTGATTTTGAATCTCATAGTTAGTTAATGGAGAAACATTTTGATTGTATTCATCATCTAACATATCAGCAATTGGATCATAAAAGACATGGAAGGATTGTTGCAACCCATTACATATGGGTTTTAATTAGACTTCATTGATTTATACATGTTGTTCATCCTTTTCTTTGGAGATATTATACCATATTTCCTTTAAAAACTGAAATGATTCACAACATAGTGGTATAGAACTTTCTTGTGTCATCTGACCAGACATCTCAATAGATTTTGATAATTGCACTTGTGAAACTAAAGAATCCTGATTAAGATTTTCATTGTCTTCTTTGTTGTCAATATCAATATCTGAAGACTACTGATTTTAGATTGCTTTAAAGTTTTCCCTAATGAACTGAAATGAAGTAAAACAAAGAGGCAAAGAAGCTTCACTTATTTCCAATTTTTCTACACTTTCTTCCTCACTTTCATAGCTGATATGAATAAGATGATCACTATTTTCAAGCTGTTGAAATTGAATTTATTTATTTCCCAAACTAGTTTCTAATTGCTCTATAAAGTTAGTTTGGATTTGAAGAACATAATTATCATCATAGTGATCATATTTAGGCAAATCATTTAAAGAAGTAATGCCATCAAAAAAACACATTAGATCAGCAGATTTCCTCTCCACATATTGCTCTATAAATGTATCTTCTAATCTATGGTCGTTGGAATTAGCATGAATTTGTTCATGGCTATCAACCTCTTCTTTTTGTGAAGTAAATGTGTCATGGTGATTTTGAACAAAAAATTCATCTTTCATGGTGATCTTCTGTATCCTTTCCTCTATTTTTTTTACCAAAATGTCAAGTTTTACCTCTGCAATGTTGTTCTTCTCTGCTATTGCTTTCAACTTTTCTCTTCTAATATGTAGATTAACATCTAAATCTACTGAAATGTTCTGCATCTGTTCCAGTGTTGAGGAGTTTCTTTCTCTTAGCTGAAATTTCATCTCTGGATCAAATGCTTTTGGTTAATGCAAGATAGTTGAATCAGGAGGAGGTCTTATATTTGATGGCACTATGATCCAGTTAGATGTTAGTGGCCACCCACCTATCCCACTTGGACCCCCAAATCTATCTCTTTCAGTTTTTCATTTTCCTTAATTGTAGCACAATTTACTACTTTTAGCAGTGTTTTAGGTCCTAAACTTCCGGAGCCATTTTGAGGCCCTAAACGACGTTTTTTTGGAAATCTAGGAGCAACATGGATCATAGACCAATTTTTCTCTTCGCAAACATATAGTACTCATATAAAAATTTCTAATGAGCTATTGTGCATGTCAAACGGAGATCGTATGCCAATGTTACAACACCGGGAAGTTGATGTACCAATTTACCCAAACGCCCTAGCTAGTTTATTTCAATTTCTGTTTGTAAGCATATTTTAGTATTTCACATTCATGAAATAAAGTATTATTTCCACTGCATATCTGTATTTATGGTTATCTTTGTAATATGTTGTGTTCCTATTTAAATCTGGATCAGTGGTAATAGAGCGGTTTTCTTTTTCTCTGTTTTTCTTTGCATGCCGCAACAAGGTTGGGATACAAGGAGCTAGGGCTTGAACTGGTCGAACCTTTGCAAGATCAGCCTCGCAAATCCCAACAGCCTCCCATGGTGGATGAAAGGAAAGACAAGGGGCCAGGAGATCCTATCAAAATCTTGCTCGAAGAGGCTCTCGAGGAACAAAGGAACACGATGATGGATAGCTTTGCCCACATCCTTCAGTGGCTACCCAGGGGTGACTCATCGGCTTCCAACAGCTACTCTGGAAACACCACACCATTTAAGGTACAAGTTAATTTTAAAATACCCATATTCGAGGGTCAGATAGACGCAGATGTCGTAGATAAATGGTTAAATCTGCTAGAAGGGTATTTTTCTGTTCATGAATTTTTGAGTCCGGAAAAGATTGTTTTCGCTCTTCTCAAAGTAGTCCCCCATGTCAAGGATCAGTGGCAAGCCTACTAAGAGTAGAAGGACGAAAGTATGGGCTCACTATTTTCAGCTGCATCCACTTGGAATTCATTCTAGGACACCATTAATGAGCAGTATTACCTTGTCAAAATCTATGAGGACAAACACACAAAGTGGACCACGTTGCGGTAGGGAAGGGACCAAGATGTACCGAAGTTCACCAACATTTTTCATACCCTTTGCACACAGTTTGGTATCAAATATTCTAAGCTACATTTAGTAATCAAATGCTACGATTGCCTACATAGATACATCCAGGAAGAGATGGAGTTTTTGAACATCTCCTCACTTGGCACGACATACTAATATGCTGTCAAAATCGAGAAAAAGTTTAAACAGAAGAAGCGATACTTTGGATCTGTGAATCTAAAGACCAAAGGACAAAGCCAAGGCAGGGTGACCCAAGACAGCCCGTCAAAGCTGCAAGAAAAGAACAACACCAAGAAGTCGAAGAAGGACACATGAAAGCGGTGCGAGTTCCATAAGAGCCCCACTCACAACACAAGTGAGTGTCGGACCAAGCATTGGTGGCCACGTTGAAGGCTTCCAAATTAGATGCATTTTTCGACCCTAAGTCAGAACCCGACAAGGATAATGGAAAAGGGAAGAAAATCATTGATGCAGAGCCTAGTGCCACTATTGGCACCACCAAGATCCATAATATTAAGCCCGAAGATCTAAAGGAGGGGAAGCATATTTTCCACTCACAGATGTGGTTGAAGGGTTCACCTCTACATTTCATTGTTGACAGTGGGAGCCAAAAGAACCTCATTTTAGCAGAGGTCATGAAGTGGTTGGGCCTATTGACTACACCACACCCGCAGTCGTACAATGTCAGGTGGCTTCACCAAGGACAAGATCTCCGAGTTCGCCAGCAGTGCCACCTTCCTTACAGCATCAAACCCTTCAAAGATGAGGTATTATGTGATGTTACACCTCTAGATGTTTTTGATGTACTATTAGGCCAACCATACTTGTGGAGGCGACATGTTGTGTATGAGTCAAGGACTCGTGTTGTCATTATTTCTTTGTGTAATTCATTATACAGGATACCGGAGGTAGCCCCACCTACCACCACCTCTTTGATCATTGCTAAGAAAGGAAGAAAGATCATCTCCTAGACTAGAAAATTCATTTTCTGTATGCTTCACTCCTAAAGTAAGGGGAAGATCATTGCCACATCCATGACCCTCGCAAAGGGTTCCTCCACGCAGCAATAGCAACACATGAATACAGTCATGAAAGAACACAGGAACATCTTCTCCTCACCCACAGGGGTACAATTGCACTGTCATGTCAAGCATTCATTCGATCTGACTCCCAGAGCACCTCTACCCAACGGGCCGATATATCACTGCTCCATTATGAAAAATGACAAGTACAAGAGGCGACATGGTCCTTACACTAGTACCAAGCTTGTGGGGAATAATGCTTTGGAGCATAGCATTCCCCCATTCCTTTTCTTGCGCCGACTATTCAATGTGGACCATCATTAATCATGTTTCCCACCATTACTGGACACATTAGAGATTGTAGAACAGCTCACCAGGACCAAGTTCAGTAGATGGATGAACTCAATGCAATGGGGACCATTTCTTCCTAAGGGAGGATGAATGATCCAGGTGGATGTTTGTGTCCACCCACCTATCCCACTTAGACCTACAAAACTGTCTCTTTCAGTTTTTCAGTTTCCTTAATTGTAGCACAATTTACTATTTTAAGCAGTTTTTCAGGTCCTGAACTTCTGGAGCCGTTTTGAGGCCCTAAACGACATTTTTTGGGAAAACCTGGAGCAACATGGGTCATTGATTGATGTTTCTTTTTCTTGAGATATAATACTCAGATAGATCTTTCTAACAAGCTATTGTGCATGTCAAACGGAGATCGTATGCCAAATTTACGACCCCGGGAAGTTGATGTACCAATCTACCCAAACGAGGCCCACAGTTCGGCGTTTCATCTTCTAGGGTTAGGTTTTCAGATATTTAGTGTTTTCCATTGCTTCTCAACAATAAATAGGCCTTTGAGCCTCATTGTAAGACATTTCAAAGGCATGTAGCCACCACATCTCTTCTCAGAGATGAGCTACCATCGCCTTAGCTAGTTTAATTCCATTTCTCTTTGTAAGCATATCTCAGTTTTTCACATTAAAGAAACAAAGTATTATTTCTGCTGCATATCTATATTTATGGTTATGTCTGTAATATGTTGTTTTCCTTTTTAAATCTGCATCACATTGAATAATAGATTTGATTAAATCTGCTAGAAAATTGTTGTACTTTTTCATTTGGTTGTCTTTTTAATTGATTATTTCTTCTATTATCACAAAAAGGTTGACTTTGATTATCCATCTATCAAGGAAAATTTTGAGAAACTGTTGGAAATTTGAGATGCTTGCAATAGGTAGATTTTTGAACCAACTCTTTACTCGACTTTGCAAAGAGAGAGAAATAATTCTGATTCTAACATCATCTTCATCAATCTCAAATAAGTCCAAATAATTCTCAAAACCTTGAATATGTTTTTGGGCAATGATTTTACCATATTCCCCATCAAACCTAGGGATATACTTGTAATAGTTGTTAGGGAAAACATGGTGTGTAGGAGGTAAGATGAGTGGTTTATACCTATCAGGAAATTTCCAAGGTACAAGAATATGTACAAGGATTGTAAGATCATTCTTGATTATTTGAGATTTCTTGATTGAAAAATGATCATCATAAGATTTAGAAGAATGCTGCTCAAATGTGTAAGGATATTTTATATTTACAATTTTCAAAGGAAAATAATTAAAAACTAATCTAAGATCTTCTCTAAAATACAATATATATTGAAAAACATTCTTGATGAGAAAAAACATGATGTCTTGGATAATAATCCAAGTTGAAAATCTGATCTTCCCATATTGTTCTTTCAGGTTCATTCCTCCAGTGGATTCTTGATTGTGAAATTGATTTGAAGTCACCAGGTGGATGATTTTAGCCTTTGTGTGTCTGATCACTGTCCACCATCATAGATCAGATCTAAACCTGTAAAATATTTCTGAGGAAAATGTTAGTCGTCCCTAGTGGAGTCACCAATTATGTTATCACTCCAAAATTCCCATTGAAAGTTTTAAAGAAGGAAACAATAGAGGTAACCATAAACCACTTTTGGAGATCAGGACCTAGCATTCCTGATGCTCAGAGAGGGCTCTCTCTTTATAATTTAACTTTGTTTTAGTTAATAAATTTTATGCTAGTTATGGTTGCACTTGGGTTTTGTTTTGAATTTTGGTGGTGGGATCACTTAGTTAGATGAAAAGAGGTTTTCTTTTACCATTGGGCTATGGAGTCAATATCAGACAAACTAGACTGGATTAAGCTTTAAAAGATAGTGTCTACAGAGCAAGATAGGTGAGCTTTTGCAGATCTCAAAGACTGAATGGTGAAGTGGTTTCTAATCAAATCCAGGGAGCAATTAAGGGTTCCCTAGGCTAGATTATGGAAGGAATGAAAGAGGTCAACTGGGATGGGTGAGAAATTAAGGATTCTTAGATTTGGGTATCAGAGGAAAAAATGTAAATGACTAACTATGTAAAATAGAGTGTACTTAAACAAATTCTGAGTGATATTTCCAGTTAATACATTCAAATTTAGAAAAAAAAAAATTGAAAAACATAAGAAAGGTAACAAAATCACATAAAGAAGATACTTCCCTGCAAATAGCTCATCTCATGAATCCTGTAGTTTAATTCCTTTATTACTTTCTCTAGTATATTGACTTGAAAATGGTACAATCACCCTTAGGTTCAAGATCAAAATAACTCTACAAATGTAGAGAAATCCACCCAAAATACTTCAAATAAAGAAGTATTTATACAAATTCTAAACTGAAATACCTTGAAAAAATATCAAGATTGGTTTTAGAAATATCTCAAACTGTTTTACATTAATAGAACTTAAATAAAGGAAACTCAAAACCAATGAATATATTTCACACTCTATTTATGGATTGATGGTGACAAAGAGGAGAAATTTGAATTTGATAGCAACTATTAATTGATGATGAGGCTTACAAGTCACTAACTACCTCCTTCTTTTGTGCATTCTACCCCAGAAATTCTGCAAAATTAGGGTCCAGGGATACCTATGTATAACTCAATCCGAGATAGATATGTAAAAAGTAAAAGAGGTTATTTTATATATGTTGTTGAGATAAACCTCTTTTAGTTTCCAAAAATTCAAGTCCAGTTATTCACAATATTCTCTGCAAAGATATGCCAAAAACAGGTCTTTGCACAGTCCGAAAAATAGGTTGTGAAGATATGCATTTATCTCAGTTTTTGTAATACCTATGTAAAAAGTGAGATAGGTTTTTGTAGATTGGGATTTTAGGAAGACAAACTCCTCCAGTTTCTCAATATGCATCTTGGATTGGCTACAATAGTTTATGAAAAATTATGAATTAAATAGCAAATTTCTAGAAAATGTACCATTCTTGCTCTGATTTCATCTTTTAACCTTAATTTTCTTTCAACTATTTTTACCTTTACTTTGGATAAACTTCATTGTTTCTGGTGAGAGTGTTTTCGTCTTTGTTTAACCCTTACTACCTCCATGTTTACTTTTATTGTTTACCTTGATTGCTCTATTTTTTCATTTATCCTCACTTTGACATGAATTTATTTTATCTATATGCTTTGTAATTGTCTTCCATGTTGTTTGTCTTCCAACTGGCTGCTTTTATTCACTTTGAATTTTCAATCTGATACACTTTTACTAATACTCTTTCATCTGGCTGATCTATCTTTTTCCTTTTACTGTTCTTTTTTGACTTTCACTATAACCTTTTGACTTTTACTGTACATTTTCAAATGAGAGGGTCATTCTGGTTTTTTCTCAAAATACCTGGAATTTGGGTGAAATATATTCAAATTGGTGTTCTTGGCAACTGTAGAAGTTTGAATGGGCTCTGGTATGGACTGAGAGCTTGATTGGGGTCTCTGCAACTTCTTCAGGAGTGAAATTAAGGTCAATTGATGATTTCAACATTTGAAAGTGTCACAATGGCTTGCAGAGGTTTTACAAAGAAATTGATCAAAAAAGGCCAAATAGAACTTCTCGGCCCTTTTATTGAACAATGATCATTTTTTTGCGGCTGAATTACAAATGAATAGTGGGTAGTTTTTCGGGTTGGGCTAGGAGGTGGTTTCCGAAGCCATCACACTACTTTATTGAGGAAGCGTATTTTAGCAAGGTCACCCAATCCACCTTAATGCTTGACACATAGTAGACAAGGGGCCGGGCAATACCACTTTATCGGGCAGGAAAAGGTTGGATATCGGGTGAACCCGATATGGCTGTGAATCGTTAGATTCGGGTGCTGACAATCGGATGATAGTCGAGTGATAGATTAGAGTGAAAGAAATGGGAAAAGGTTTTGGGGGGCTTGGTGCTTTAATTAATGGTGGTTTGTGATTATTTTGGAGTTAAACATGGGATTAAATGATTAGATTGGGTTAATGGAGGGATTAACTTAACTTTACGGAGAATTGGTGAGATAAGAGGGTTTTGTCAGGGGATAGGGTAAACATATAGTTTATAGTTAAACTAAGGGTAGGGGTAATATATACAGGGATTTATTTATATACGAGGAAAAAGAGTATATCGAGAGCTATATTATTAAGTTAGAAATTAATATGAACTAAAATGAGCGGAATGAAATTAATACTAAATATAATTTAATATTTGCGCTTTTCCTTTACATACACTTATACTTAGGATAAAATCTTTGTATTTTGAGTGGAATGGAGTTTAACATGGAGTTTCTTACTTTTCATAGGAAAATGGAGTTTAACCTTAGGAAAAGGGGTTTTATTAGGGTAATGAAGGGAAATGACTTTTATGAAGGTAATTCTAACACTTGACGTCCATAAGTCATTAGGCCGAGGGTCTAGTCCCACCAAAACCTAGAGAAATGCTTTGAGCCTTTATGACTTGATGGGTTTTTAGTAATAGAACATACTTGTGGATTGTTGGGTAGCAGATCCCCCCATAGTATCTTTTTCAGGCTTGAAGCCTAAATTTTGGTCAAGGGTAATGTAAAGACCCCGCGAAATGTGGGCGCGGAGCACGAGAGTCTAGGGTTTTCCATCCTAAAATAATGTAATTTAATGTGTGATATGTTGGCCTACCAATGGTCCATGGACCATGGGATTGTATAAATATAGCAAGGCTCTAAGTGTAAAGGGAGTCATGGTGGATTTGGATGATGAATTAGCTCTGAGTCTATAAGTCCAAGACTTTGGTTGTAGTAGTAGTAAAAGGATTTGCAACTGAGTGCACAGAGGCCTGGTAGAGTCCAAAGCTGTGTGTGCAGATCCCTACAGCTGAGTGCATGGGGCAGAGTTGGGATTGTACTTGGACAGAGAATTAATGAAAGATAAGTTGATTATGAAATATCGTGTGTCTATGCTTCTGTTATATTTATGCATCTCTTTATAGTTTTATGATTGTGTGCACTTGTTATGAATGTTGAATGATTAATGAGAATATTGGGTCCACACAATTAAGTAATATCTATAATAATAGCACAGTAAGGACAAAGGATCTAGACAACAACTCTTCACGCTCTTTACAGAGCTGCGCGGAAGCAGTTGCACAAGTTGTGAAGGGCAGACGATTGTGCGGAGCAGCGTAAGCACGATGCTCAGTTCACGAACTCCCTAGACTTCATCAAGACATCCCTAGGGTGTGAAAACCTAGTTCCAGCACCCTCCCATACTACCTCAGGTGAGACCTCAGTCCACACACCACGGACTATTGCCGAAAGGGCCTGCAATTTTCAGGATTTGTTGGCTAAATCACTTGTGGGATTCATATTTTTCACTTTTTTTCTCTTTTTTTTTTTGTCCTTTGATTGTTCTTTTAGGACATACCCTCTTTACATTTTTTTTTGGATTTGCAGAAAGCAAAGGTATGTACAATATTACAATACTGGCCATAGTCAATTCAAAATTATGAATCCTATTATTGTAGGACCCCAACAGCTGCTGCAACAGCCTCCAAAATTTTGGCCTACATCCAAATTTTGGAGCCTTCCTTGGTTTTCTCTATTGATGGTTGCAAAGATTCGGGCTCATCCCATGCACTCTTGTCTAGTCCTTACACCCTTTTTCTTGATTGACTGCTGGTTGTCTTTTGGCATGTTGATTGTTATGTCATGCTTGCGATTTTTTTCTGGAAATTTTGAAGGTTTGGTTTTGTGTAGATGAGTTATTTTTCCTTGTGAGCATCATGTCACTCTTAAACTTTGAGTCAGTCTCACTTAGCACATGTTTATCTTGTTGGTTTGAGGTGTCTTGTCATCAAGTCATGCTAACTGTGTGATCACAATGTCATGTATGCACAAGTTCACTTGCTTTCACAGTTAGTCATTTTTCCTAAACAAATATGTCGACCAAAAAAACCTCCTTCAACTGGACCTCAATTAAGTCGCACTGTAGAATCTCAGCTCTCAGTGACCCTGCTTTGCTGCCCATAACTGTGTAGACCCTGAGACTCTACTCTGGGGCTACCCGCATTGTGAAATCCTAGAAGTGAGCACGCTGACTTCCTCCCAAAATTGCATAGAAGTTGTCCCCAAGTATAATCCATTATGTGCTTCCCACAAGATCTCATCTAGCCTCCTTATGGTCCTCCAGAAAATATGAATTGCACTATTACCTAGGACTGCATTACTCCCCAAAACTGTGCAGAATTTCCCTAGTTGTTTACCCTGCACTAGCTGCAAAAACTGCGTAGAGCTTGTGAGTAAGGCCTTTGCTGTTTGTCACTACATTGTTCCTAAGAATTGTGCATATGTTAGGCCCCTATAATACTAGTGTAACCCCTTATTGTTATTAGTATAACCCCCTTATTATATTGATGTACTCATGTAGTTCCCATATTGTTACTATTGTACCCCATAGAAGCCCACTATTGTTATTATTGTGCCCTTACATTATTATTGTTATGTCAGCTCTGATTATATTATGACCCCTTATACTCCTATATATAGAAAGGAGGTCTTTCATTTTGTATCATCCAAGAATTGTTCATTTATGTAATGTAAAGAGTTCCCCCTCGAAGAGGTTGAATTCTAAGGCGTTGATCTATCTTTTCTATCTTTTCTTGAGCTGGTTTCATAGCATTTGGTATCAGAGAATTGGGTTCTAGGGTTTTGTTGCTCCAAATAATTCATCGTGGAATTTTTGCCATAAATGTTTTTTTGCGACGTTTCAGAAGCTAAAAAAAATAACCCATTTGAGAAGAAATTGTGCTGAAGCTTGGGTCCAAAATTCAAAGCTTTTCGTGCTACATTTGCGGATATAGGATCTGAGGAAGTTGGTCTTTTTGCAAAATCCTGAATTACATTCCAAACAGGTGACCTGGGGAAAACCATCATAACATTCTCTCTGAGCATCAGATTGAAATTTTGTAAGAAGGTACAGAAAGAGGACGGACTGTAGTTTCGTGTAGATAGTTTTAAGAGCCAAATGTCAAAATAGTGACTAGTGGCACATCGTACAAGTTCGCTCTACTAAACTAGTCTATAATTAGGTCACTGTGGGAGATTTTACATAACTCTTCCTTGGAGAATCCAATTTGGATGAAACTGGTGGCATTGGAAAGAGGACGTAGAGTGCTACGACAGGTCACAATTTTAGAACTTAAATATCTGAAAGTACAGAGTTACAGTCGTTTCAAGATCGAGCTCCTAAAATCAAGAAAAAGCAAGATGAGGAAGTTTGATGACAAGGATCCGGTAAATTGGATACTTTAGATGGAGCAATATTTTGATCTACATGGTGTACCATTGTTACAAAAGGTATGTATTGCATCTTCATATTTAGAACTGGAT
>APFE030781926.1:0-20713 GCA_000404065.3 Pinus taeda
TCCCTCTCTCTCCCCCCTCCTCTCTCCCTAGACTTCCCTCCCTCCCTCTCTCTCCCCCTCCCACTCCATCCCTCTCTCTCTCTCTTCCTCCATCGCCCTCTCACCCTCCATCTCTCTCTCCCTCCATCCCCCTCTCTCCATTTGTTGCCCTCCATCCCCTCCCCCATCTGTTTTCCCTCCATCCCTCTCTCGCATTGTTTCCCTCCTCCCCCCCCTCTCTCTCCCCCTCCCTCTCTCTCTCCCTCTCCCTCTCACCCCTTCACTCTGTCTCTACCTCCACCCCTCTCTCCCTCTCTCCCTCTATGCCTCCCTCTCACTCTCCCTCTATGTTTGCCTCCCTACCTCTCTCTCCCTCTCTCTCCCTCCCCCTTGCTCCCTCTCTCTTTGTCTCCCGCTCCCTCCATATCCCTCTCTCTCTCTCTCCACCTCTCTATCTCTCTCTTCCTCCATCTTACTCTCTCTGTCTCCCTCCCTTTCCTCCTCTCCCATCTCTCCCTCTCTCTCTCTCTCTCTCTCTCCCTCCCACTCTCCCTCCCTCTATCCTTCCTTCTCTCCTTCCCTTCCTCTTGCTCTCCCTCCCTATTTCCTTGCCTCACTCTCTCTCTCTCTCATCCCTTCTCTCCCTCTCTCTCCCTCCCTCTCCCTTCCTCTTTGCTTCCCTCCCTCTCCATACACCTCCATCCCTCCCTCTCTCTCTCCCTCTCCCTCCCTCTTGCCCAGAACCTTCACCGATCATGCTCCTCGCCCCTACAAGGGTTGCTGCCTTCAACATACAAGCATCAACAATCCATTTTGCTCTGCACCTTCCTATAAAGGATCTTATGCCCTTAGAAGGTAATGCTCTTGCAAAATTCCAAGAAGAACTCAGGCATATAAGGTACATACTAATCGATGAAATGAGCTTCTCAGCCATATTGATCAACGTCTTTGAGAGGCATTTCCATAGCAAAGAAACACTCCTTTTGGTGGCTGTTCCATTATATTGGTTGGTGATCTCGGTTAGCTACCACCCGTCAGAGACATACCTCTATATGCAGGGATAAGCCACGGAAGTGCACTATGGAACACCTTCAACACAGTCACCACATTAGACACAATATTTCGTCAACAAGGCGACAACATCGCACAGGTTACTTTCAGGAACATTCTCCAGAACATTAGAGATGCAAATCCAACAATCGACAACTACAACGTACTCATGTCGCGCACATATTCCTTTTTATCAGAAGATGAAATATGTTCATTCCATGATTCCATGCATCTATTTCCAACAAATGCTCAAACAATGGTCCATAATAACAAAATGATGAAATCTCTAAACACTCCAATCGCAAGATCCATTGTTGAAGATGACAACACATATTCCAACATTTCCTCAAAAGATGAGCAACTTGGGCGAATTGTATTACTATGCAATGGCGAAAAAGTTATGTTAACTTCCAACCTTTGGGTTTCAGCTAGACTTGTTAATGGTTCCCTCGGAGAAATTGTAACCATCTTTTACAAAGAATCAACTGCACCACCACAAATTCCAACATTTGTTGTCGTAGATTTTCCCAAATACATCGGGCCTCCTTGGGATGAAAGAAACCCCACTCACTTGCCTATTCCAGCAGTAAAAGGAAATGGACGTGCACAAATTCCACTGAAGATGGCTTGGGCTTTAACCATACATAAATCTCAAGGTATGACACTTCCAAAAGCAACAATTGACATTGGAAAAATAGAACGTCAAGGTCTCACATTCACAGCAATTTCAAGAGTACCTTCTCTACAAGATCTTCGGATTAGCCTTGCATTTAGTTTCGATCGTTACAGTAAAATGAAGGACAACAAAAACATTGCTCATAGAAAACACAGAGAAGAAATTCTCCGTTCAATTCTGCCTCCAGATAATTTGCTCCAACCCATACTTTAACATCACCGAAAGGTTTCCTCCATTTATTTACCTCATTCTATTTCATAACATACTTCTCATATCTTTCAACAACAACCAACTTTAATCAATATTAATAATTAAGAAAATATTAGAATGTCTTTATATTATCTATACATCTCATTCTAACATTTTCTTTCTCTTGCAACAGGCACATGGACTCAAAAATAGCATACCTAAGCAACTACAAGTAGAATGGAAATAAAAAAATATGCATCTTCAACTACGCATAAACCTCCAATGGTGTTCACTATGCCATTATTCACCATGCATCTTCTACCAACAATATATAAATCCCCATGGCAAAGGTAACTTCTTTTCCATTCATTCCAAATTCATTTTAACACAACTCACCTACAAAGTATTACTAATAAATTTCCACAACTGATTTACATATTACTAATTCTAACAAAATATATATTTCGCAGGTCCATTACAGCTTCCTCAGGTCTTCAATGCCTCCAACATGTTTTGATACAACAAATATGGAATGACAAGCACAATGTTCTTTAGAATATTATATTCCTTCTCAAACCTCCTCTATTACAATTCACTATTTGTATTTTCCATTTCAAACTTGAAAAATGATGTTTCAAGATCAAATACCATTTTGACGGTTTATGTCCTCACAACTATTTGTATTTTCCATTTCAAACTTAAAAAAGGATGTTTCAATATCAAATACCATTTTGATAGTTTATGTCCTCACAACCAATTCATAGTCCATGGGTTCTAACATATTTTGTTAACAAAATCAATTGATTTTAATAAATATAATACATGTTTTCAATATATCTTCATATTAATTTAATTTCCCATTTGAATAATGAATTCTTAAATAACCCTATCCAAATCAATATCGATACCCAGTTGTTGTTCGTGTGAATTCATTCGTTTACCTTCACCATTAACTATGCAATTTTTACCAAATACAAACAAAGGTCTCTAAACAAGTTCAATGGATATTTATGGCTACTTGCATTCCATTTCAACGGTTTTCGGCATGGCTTCCTCAAATTAAAACTCGGAATCATTGACCCTTGCTTTCAAAAAGGCCCACAAAAACCCATTCACATTTCAATATTCTTCTATATTCTTCCACACACTATGCCTTACGGGGTTTCCTTTACAACATTAGATGCAAATGCTAATTTATCTTCTTTAGAGGAGCAGTTTCTTTTACGAACATCGTTTGGAAACTGCTCCACACTTATTCAAAAGATTCACCTTCTCCGGAGAACAAAACAACTGCTTGTTTCAAAAGGTTTCTCAAACAAGATTATACCAGTTAGCGGTATTCCTAGTTGCGTTAAGCACTAAGCAGATGTTAAATTCCCTCAAAATATCAAATCTGTTAGACATGTGTTTCAAAAAAAACCCCACCAATATAACAAAATACCATGCCAACTTGTTACCGGCTAGCAGTACTCTTAATGGCAAGAAATTAGGAATTTATTACTCACACCAACAAACCAGAAACAAGAGATATTAAAGCAATCGGTACAATAGTTTTACTATTGTTTCACGTAGTTGTAATTTGTAAATAAACCGCTGGACGTATTAACTATGATTATCTTTATACCTTAATATATAACAAAATAACATATGTTGGCTTCAAAATATTTCGTAATACATTAATTTTTAAATTCGTAATTTTAATCAATGACGACGCATTATGCTTTGTCAATTTTATTCCAATAATACATGCTTATATAAAAATTCTCAAATAAATAATTTTCTAATTTATTAAAATTTAAGATATTTTATTATGAAAAATAATTTATAATTTAATTATTTTAACATGTAATTTTATTGTAATATGAAATTATAAAACATTTTATATTAGTATCTTATTTATTTAATAAATGGTTACTTTTATAATGTTTATTTTTATTAAATATAAAATTTAATAATTCTTTTTCCTATAACTTATATATTTTCATATTAAATGGTTATAATGTTTTGATATAAAAATTATTTAAAGAAAAATAAAAAAATTGAAACTTTTTTACATGTCAATAATAAAAATTCAATAAATACTAAATAATAGTATTAAATTTTAAAATGTCTAACTTCTAAATTATAAAATAAGAAAATGTCAAATATAAATAATGAGTATGAGACCAATTTAATTTTTAAAATGTCTATTAAATAATAATTATATTTATGTCTTTTGTTAATGCCTAATTCTTAATACTTACTATTTTTATGACCTCTCATAATTTTGTATGTACTCACTAACTTGTAAATCATATAACCCAAATCAATTATGGCACCTTACCACTAACTTATACTAATCCTTAATATAATCTTAGATCCTTATAAATTCTAATCTTTATGACTATGAGTACATGATAGCTAACACCTAGTCTATAACTTCTTACTTATAGACATGTAACCTTCACCAATTTAACATATGACCTGTGTTATTTCATAACATGATAACATTCAGTATATATTAATCATAGCTCTCATCACTTCTTAGTCATTATGGACTATATAACCCTTAATCTCGATGGCATTTAAGAGCCATAATCCTCCATACATATAAAACTCATTAATCTCTATGACATTTAAGAACCATAATATTTAATACGTATATAATTGCTTAATCTCAATGACCTTTAAGAATCATAATCTTCGATATTTATAAAATCCTAGTTTATATATATCCTATAACACCTGCAATTTCTCGAACTCCTATATCTTTATTCACATATAACAATTAAACTGTTAAATATCTCTAACCCTTAACCACTATAACATCATTATTTAAACTTCAAACTTTGTAACGACTTCCATAAATCACTATCTCTTATAACCACTATTATCTGTAACATTCAGTATAAAATTTTTCTATTGAACATGTTGACCCTTAACAGTTATAGTACCTTTCTTGATAACACTATAAACTATATCAACCTATAACTCCTATTACTTTGGGAGGAAAAATCGTTTATCTGAATGTGATGGTAGTCCTAGGCCCTTTAGATTACAATTTACTTCTTGGGCATGGCTATGTTTATAACATGGGAGCTATTGTTTCAACACAGTTTCGAGTGATTTGTTTTCTACATGAAGGCAGAATTGTCACCGTTGACCAGATTTCATTTCCCAATCCAAATATGGCTTACAGTGAACCATCTTCCCTAAGTGGTACTTTTGTACCAATGGTATCATCCCCACCATGGGTTAATTATGTGGCAACCCATTCCATGCCTACAACAATGGACGATCAATTCCATGATGTTGTACATTATGTACTGGGGGCATTGGAACTAGATCTCTCTAATGATACCTTCCACAACATTGTTCTCCCATCTGATGAGAACTTCTTGGAAGTCATGACCTCTTATGGATCGTGAACAAAGGGTATGAGGATAGTTCCTAGTATTGTGTCAACCTCTTTAAAAAATGAAACAAGGAATACAGAGTATAGTTCCTTGTCTTGTGTCAAGCTCGTTAAAAAATGAAACAAGGAATCAAACCACAATTCCATGTCTTGTGTCAAGCTCATTAAAAAATGAAACAAGGAATCAGAGCATAGTTCCTTGTCCTGTGTCAAGCTCACTAAAAAATGAAACAAGAAATCTAAGCAGAGTTCCTTATCTTGTGTCAAGCTCCTTAAAGTTAAGTTAAGTTTCCCTATAGGTTATGTGAAGGGAATCATCCCATTCAACTTTGTCCTGCGCAATTGTGGGGAATTGGTTGTCCTTAGGAAACTCCCAAGCTACCAGCAGTATGGATAGTAGAAGCCATGCATACTGGAAGGTCTTCCACTATTCATGTGCCTCGCAGAAATTCTCCAAGAACTCCTTGCACAAGTACTTTGACCAGTTAAACTGGACGCCCTCTACACACTACGCGACAAGTGCTATCACTAGCATGGGCACCTCATCCGCGCAAAACTTCTACATAACTTTAACAACCAATATCTGGGTCTCAACTTTGACTACCTTGTTGTTGATACTAGTGATTGCATACCCTCTCTTCTTCTTCTCTAGCTTGAATTTTGCCTTCATGGCCTTCGTGATGGCCAAGTCGGTGCTCTTACCCTCCGAAATATCCATTGGGTCCTCCCCCTTGCAAGGGAGTTAGGTAATTCTATAAATCAGGTGGTTCGTGATGGGGATGGGCTCCTCTAGCTACAATCATCCATCATGCATGAGGCAGAGTAGCTGCCTGATGACAAAGATAGTTATTGGGGAGTGATGGTAATGCGTCACCTAGAGTAGGTTCAACAACCTTGCTTTCTCTACCCTACGCAACCACTTGTGTGGCTCAACCTCTATAACTCCCACTGCAGTGTAGTTCTTCGGCTTCATGAGCTACGTGGTTTCCAAGTGTGGGAACTTTTCATGGTCCGGGAGATCCTAGTCTTAAAAATTTAGACTCGGCACCCATCTCAAGTGCACTCCTTCAAGAATGATATCATCAGGTAGCAGTGGAGTCTGCAGAGAGCTCTTGCTCTCATCTAGGTCATTGGGCACCTTTGCCTTTCCCTTCCATGGAGGAACATACGAGAGCAATCTGGTTGGAGGGTCCACACCCTTGGTTTCTTCCTCCATTTCTCCATCCTCCTCCTCTTCCACCAGGATTTCCTCAAGGTCTTCCTCCTCATCGGTTTCCACAATAATCGCTTTTCCATTTTCTTCTATGGTGAGTTTAGTTCTCAACAGGTTTCGAGGGGACATGCGCACCAGAATCATAAGTTGCTTATCCTTCTTGGGCCTCGGCGTGCGCGAAAATTTGGGGATTTTTGTGACTATCACGACGCTTTCAAGGGAATCTCCTACTGTTATGGCCTGTACGGTCACTTTAGCGGTCATTTCGTTGATATCCATGGCTTCCTCTGGTGTGGTCATACTGTTGCTCCACAAATCTCTCAAATAAGTAACTAAAAGGGTTGAAACAATGCCATTGACTTCAACAAATCAAACGGATCTAGGTTCATAGAACTGTTGGTGCGCAATAGCTCATTTCTCAAATGTCCAAGTGTTGTTTGCTAGGCAGCCCTTTGCAATAAATAATGCCTTTTGAATTTGAATTCGACCATTTTCTCAAATTCGGTTCATTAATGCTCCCTTGGCGATAGATTTTCCCAAATCTAGCCCATAAAGCCTACCCTAAATGCATGTTGCCCACTCCATTTGATCTCAAACCAAGCATCACATTGTGAATAGTAACTATAACGGTCACTTTCTAGCCAACTCGCGTAGCCACCCTTGCGCTATCATGGACCTTGTGACACGTCACTCTTGCGTGCATTCCTGTCATCACGCAACTCTCGGGCGGGGTAGTTCATAGTCCCGCGCCTCCTTTCAATTGTCAGGAGCACTAAGACTGTGCTTCCCTTAGCTAGTCAGGTGGTCGGGCCACCTGTATACGGCTTCAATCGACTATCAATCACTTTTTCTGGGAAAAGTCTACCTTTTAACTTTACTATCTGCATCGTGCACTTTACCATCTGCATTGCACCACCATTGACGATCCCTCTAGTAATATACGGTCCAATCCACGGCATCAAGCTGATCAACTCTCGACAGTAGTCCCCAAATTTGTCAACGTAATCATGCACATCCTATTTTATCACAACAGTATTCTTATCAAGAAAGTCCTTCTTTATTCCTTCTTCAAGCTTGTTGACTTCTTCTTCCATCATGGCACTTTTTTCCCTTAATAGAACTCTTTCCTTCATGAGTTCTTGGAGCCTAAGATCACCCTGTTGGATCTATTCATCAGGTCCCAAGCATTCTTCTTCATCCAGTTGCGCGATCCCTTCTTCCAAGGCTCTGCAATTCGTCATATCCACGGGCGCTGCTATGCACAGACTAGGCATAATATACTCCATTAGTATTACAACTTTTGCTCCATAAGCTAGCCTAGAAGGCGTCTTTCCCATCAAATTCTTGTGCATTGTCCTATAAGCCCAAAAAACTATTGGTACATGCAGGTCCCCATCACTTTGTTGCGCATTATATACCTTGTTTACTACTTTGCACACTTTTTTAAATACTTCTGCATGAGTAACCTTCTGCACACTCATTCTTTCCACACCCTATCATTCCAACTTGATGGACCGTTTGCACAATTTCCCCCCCATCACATGCTTATTGACAATGTTCCCCAATGCGAAGTCCATGTGCATCCACGTAGGTTATTTACCATATGCCTGTACCCACATAGACAGATGCACGCGCGGACCATCCCATCCATTTTATTTATCTATTAGTCACATATTAAGCTTCCAAAAATGCACGCGCATCATTCTACATTTGCATCAGTCCTCAATGCTTCCTTGGTGCGTACCCCACCACCTCGTAGGCATAGCATGCAGTACCCACTTCAAAGCCTAGAAACATTTCTTTTCCAGCACCTCCCTTTCAAAACTATCCTAGCAAGAATCTACCTCACCTAATCCATCATAAGTAGGGAGATCTCTCACTTCTGTCGATACACAGCGCAGTGATCTTGTCATCATATTACAGTTTAGCATGGTTACCTCATGCAACAAGTTCTACCATTGCTCTATCTCCTCATCCCAATCCGATGTACATGAGCTTTCGTGCTCTGATGAGATCCATCCATCCACGGTGGGGTTTACCCAATCTTTATCTTGCATGGTTATTTTGTAGATGCCGTCCAAATCATCGCCACTTTCATAATCGCGCACTGGCTCTGTATAGCATGATACCACAACAGGGTCTAAGGGTATAACTACGCTCCGAGAATTCTTCTAAAAAATCATCTTGTGCTTCTTCAGATTAATCACCCCATTCATGTCAGTAGTCCAATCGATTCCTAAGACCACGGGGTAGGGATTTTTGTCATCAACAATCTCAATTACTTCGAATTCTTCTAGTGTGCTCACTCCTCTAATATCCATGGTGATTCCCTGCAATCTCCCCATAGGTATTACCTTTTGCTAGTTCGCCATTCGCAACTGGATAGGAGACCATTGCATCATAGCCCTTCCCATGCACTCCCATGTCTGCTTCAGCAAAATGATCGTATCTGATCCTAAATCCAAAATTACATGGTCCATCTCATATTTCCAATCTATGCAGCTAACCTCATTTCTCTTCCCATCCTCGTCGCATGCTTTCCTATCTTCCTGACTACGCGCAGTTTTCTTGGCGCGGTCCCATCGTGCATTCCTGTCATCACGCAGCCCCTGGGCAGGGTTGTTTATAGTCTCGCGCCTCCTTTCAACTACCGGGAGCACTAAGACTATTCTTGCCATGGCTAGTCAAGTGGTTGGGCCACCTGTGTATGGCTCTAATCGACCATCAATCACTTTTTCTGGCAAAATTCCACCTTTTAACTTTACTATCTGCATCATGCACTTTACCATCTGCATTGCACCACCATCGATAATCCCTCTAGTAATATACGCTCCAATCCAAGGCATCAAGCTGATCAAATCTCAGTGATAGTCCCCAAATTTGTCAATGTAATCATGCGCATCCTATTTTATCACCACAATGTTCTTATCAAGAAAGCCCTTCTTTATTCCTTCTTTAAGCTTCTTGACTTCTTCTTCTGTCGTGATGCTTTTCGCCCTTAATTGAACTCTTTCCTTCATGAGTTCTTAGAGCCTAAGATCACCCTGTTGGATCTCTTCAACAGGTCCCAAGCGTTCTTCTTCGTCCATCACATCTGTTAATGAGTTCTGACAATCCTTTTACAACCTTACTGTTGTGCAGTAGCTTCATGCAAGTTCCTAGTAACATCATAAGCATAGACGGGTCCATTTCCGACTCTGGTCTATCCTTGCTTCCTGAAGTCAAGGCATCAATGAAGATCTTCTTAGCTTCCATGAAGATTTCCTTAGCGCACTCCAAATCAAACTCTACTTCTTTCGTCAGGGCCTTGCAAACCTAAGTACTATCTTCGGGTTGTTTGCCTTTATCATCTCCCATTGTAATTCCACATTAGAGCACAATGTTCAAATTTGGATCTTCCTCGTGCGGCTTGGACCTCATCATCTGTAGGTTTTGAGTCAGGGGAGGTGGTAGTGCTCCCTTGTCGCATACCATAGCTATCAACGTAGGACAATCCTCCGTCTCATGATCAAACAAGGTATAATACATACATGTTGGACGAGTTGGATTCATACAATCAAAGGCATAATGTCCTGGCCCTCCACAATTGTAGCATATCAACTATCCACGACCTCTTCTAGGTCGTCCTCCAGCTTGACCTTGCCCGCACCCCTGAAATCCGGTTCACGCCACTCCCATGTTCTGGTCAAGGGGCCGCGAATTGGCCTGAACTCTGTAGGTGGGAGTTCTATCCATCATCAGCTCATAACTTCTACAAGTGCACTCATCGTGTCCAACCGATCTACAAAAATTATAGAACAGTTGTTGCGAATTCTGTGTGTACTTTTGTAACAAATGGTAGTTGTCTGTGGCATGCTTTCCTCCTATTTGACAAATCGCACACCATAAAGCAGGTGTTGTGCTAGGTATTGCTTGTGCCTCTGACCTTAATAGCATCAGTCCTCCTCTCGCAAGGTAATTCACGAATACTAGGTAGTGGTCCTTGTCATGACCCTGACCGTTACATTTAATGCACCATACCTCTTCACACACTTCTGGTCAAGTTGTCCTATCCTGTTTCAGACTTTGCATCTCAAGGCATAAGTTTTTTAATTGCGCTTGGATCTGTTGAACTCCCAAGTTAGGATCCTGTATCGAGGTCTCATGCAGCCTCATCGTGATCTCCAAGGCCTCTTCCTAAGTCGTTAACCTCTATTGCAATAGCGCATTCCTCAAATGTGACATTAGTGATGCTACAAACCATTTGCGGTGATGTCCATCCATCAAAGTCATATTAGCTTCACGAATTGTGCACTTCAGCCTTTGATCCAGCTCCCAAGGAGTCTCACTTAGTAGCATTGTGGTCTCTTTGAATCCAATGATAGATTGCACCTCCGACTTTGGCCTGTTAAGTTCTCTGTTCAACGCAATTTGGATATCTGCGATCCCTGCATTTGGATTGTCATTAGAATGCTTAATATACCAGATCAACACGCGATCCTGTAGAGCGCTGACTAGCATTGCTTTATTTATATTATGATCTATAACTCCCTGCGCTTCCCATATGACTCTTATCACAAACCAAAACTGGTCTGGATCTTCATTTCCTACTCCCTTGAACACAGGAAACTTCATCGCGCTTGCCATATTAACTCATGGTGGTGGCGGAGGTGCTACAGGTGAAGATGGAGGTGAAGGCGGGGAAGTTGGTGGTGGTGTGGGTGGGGGTGGTATGCACAGAATCCTCTGACTTAAAATTTTGCTTTGAATTCTAATGACATAATATCGTGGAATTCTATCTTATTAAAAAATATCAGCTCAGTGGAAGATTGTTTAGCAAATAAAGGTGCCGCCTTCAAACAGGGATTGTTGATCTTGGATGATGAAAGTCTGCCTCATAAACCAATACCATGAAAAGAACTATATTAACTTAGAATTCAAATATTGGAGTCAGAATTAAAATCCAAATTAAGAGATGGGACATGTGTTATGCCACTGTCAAATTATTCCAAAAGGTTTCGCTTTATTCCCTTTCATCCTAATGGTTTTTTCCACTTGTAATGAATATAATCTTTAATATTTTTTATATATTTGAATATATTTATATTAATGTATTATTTTAAATCTTTTGTATGGAAATACCTTGATGTACTATTTGAATTGTCTTGTTATTACTTAAATTACATGTACTAATGTTTGCAGTGTCTATTTTTTCTTTCTCGAAAGAAAATATCGTGTTTGTGAGAGATTTTTCGGTGAAAATCACATGAAATACCATTTGTCGACGCATTTCGAACCAACCAGTGTCCTGATGATGAACCACACTGGTTGGTTCGAAACGCGTCGACAAATGGTATTTCATGTGATTTTTGCCGAAAAATCTCTCACAAAATTGATATGGATCACAGAAGCCTAAACTCTATAAGAAAATATCGTAACAATTTATTAAGGAAAAGGTTACATACACTGTCTACATCTATGTGCATTCCAACTATAATGCAAGGACAAAAAATAAAATGATATAACATCAAAAAATTGAATCCATGTACATATCCATATCATTTTGTATAAAAACTTTTGTTGTGAAGTGTAATGTCACAAAACAGAGATCATGTATAAGGACCATCTTTGTCATATCAAATCCTCATCAAAATGTTGATTGATACTAGGTGGAAGATAAATAAGTGATCACAATAAAACCAAAAAAAGAGCAAATGTTATCATTCGGTGAAACGCTGATGTTGGTGTCCCCAAACCGCCCCATCTGTATGCTTCGAGATTTTCCAAGTGCCCAAAATGTGTATAGTGCCCTCCTTAGACAGGAAAGCCACTTCATTATTCATTTTCCTATAAATGTGGCAACAAGATACATAATCAAATGCTTGTTTTAGTTGTAAGATCTCTTCTAAAATTGATAGCAGTGTGTGATGTGACACCTTTGAGAATCATTAAACCAATTTATAACACTCAAGGAATCCCCAAATATTAAGAGAACAACACTATTTGAAAACTCCTTTTAGAATATTTATATATATTAGTGTATTAATGTATTAAGGTTTTGAATTTTTTATTATTATGTAGCACATAGATATTTGGAGTATTTATTTATATGATGTGGATGAATATTTAAAATATTTATATGTATGCATTAGTAATTGCAAAAACATTTTGATTGTCTTTCTTAATATACAAATAGTTATGAGAATACAAATATTTGCATTAAGTAAAATTAATTAATGAATGTGGGTTTATTGTAACACAATGAAGAATGGATTCTAAATACAAATGGTTATGAAAATAAAATATTAAATTTGCATTAATTAAAATTAATGAATGCGCTTAAAAAATTCCAATTATATATATATAATTAATAGTATATAACTGTGAAAATATGCAACATATAAGATTTTAGAAAAATAACAATGTCTTCCACGAATGATTTTTTTTTAAATATTATATAAATACAAAAAATAACCATGTCTCTCACCAATGATTATTTTTCTTAAAATATTATATAAATGGGAAAAATAACACTGTCTTCCACTCACTAATTTTTTTAAAAATATTCTATAAATGCCAAAAATAACCATGTCTTTCACCAATGAAATATTTTTGAAAATATTCTATAAATGCCAAAATTAACCATGTCTTTCACCAATGAAATATTTTTGAAAATATTCTATAAATACAAAAAGTTAAGCTATCTTCCACTCCTGATGTAAAAACTTATAATTTACATCTTACATGATGTTAAGATTGATGATTCGGTCCCTCTAATTCTGAACTCTTAAAAAAATGATGTGGTCCCTCTAATTATGCCCTGTTAAAAAAATTGCACGCTGCGTAACCAAGTAAAACTAAAAGCTAAAAAAAGCTAAAACTAAAAGCTAAAAAGCTATAAAAAGCCAAAAAAAGCTAAAAGCTAAAAAAGCTAAAACTAAAAGCTAAAAACACTATAAAAAGCTAAACTAAAAGCTAAAACTAAAAGCTAAAATAGGCTAGGATAGGCTAGGATAGGCTAGGATAGGCTAGGATAGGCTAGGCTAGGGTAGGATAGGCTAGAGTACGATAGGATAGGCTAAAGTAGGTTAGGCTAGGATAATTTAGGTTGGACTAGGCTAGGATAGGCTAGGGCAGAGTAGGATAGGCTAGGCTAGAGTAGGTTAGGCTAGGATAGGCTAGGCTAGAGTAGGTTAGGCTAGGACAGGATAGGCTAGGTTCGACTAGGCTAGAGCATGTTAGGCTAGGATAAGCTAGAGTAGAGTAGGCTAGGATAGGCTAGGCTAGAGTAGGTTAGGCTAGGATAGGCTAGGCTAGAGTAGGTTAGGCTAGGTTAGGATAGGCTAGAGTAGGTTAGGCTAGGTTTGACTGTGCTACGATAGGTTAGGCTATGCTAGAATAGGGGAGGGCTAGGCTAGGCTATGCTACAGTAGGGTAGCGCAAGTCTAGGCTAGCCTATTGTATGCTAGGCTAGGGTAGGAAAGAATAGAATAGGTTAGGGTAGGCTAGCATAGTGTAAGGTACGCTAGGCTAGGCTCGAGTAGAGTAGGTTAGGCTAGGATAAGATAGGATAGGATAGGCTAGTCTAGAGTAGGTTAGGCTAGGTTAGAGTAGGCTAGAGTAGGTTAGGCTAGGTTGGACTAGGCTAGAGTATGTTAGGCTAGGATAGGCTAGAGTAGAGTAGGTTAGGCTAGGACAGGCTAGGCTAGAGTAAGTTAGGCTAAGACAGGCTGGGCTAGAGTAGGCTAGGCTAGGATAAGCTAGGCTAGAGTAGGTTAGGCTAGGATATGCTAGGCTAGAGTAGGTTAGGCTAGGTCAGGCTATGCTAGAGTAGGTTAGGCTAGGTTGGACTAGGCTAGAGTAGAGTAGGTTAGGCTAGGATAGTCTAGGCTAGAGAAGGTTAGGCTAGGATAGTTTAAGATAGAGTAGGTTAGGCAAGGTTAGGCTAGGCTAGGGTAGGTTAGGCTGGGTTGTACTAGGCTAGGATAGTTTAGGCCAAGATAGGCTAGGCTATAGTAGGTTAGGCTAGGATAGGCTAGGCTAGAGTAGGTTAGGCTAGGTTGGAGTAGGTTAGGTTAGGTTAGGCTAGGTTAGAGTAGGCTAGGATAGGTTAGGCTTGGCTAGAGTAGGTTAGGTTAGGTTGGACTAGGCCAGAGTAGGTTAGGCTAGGATAACCTAGAGGAGAGTAGGTTCGGCTAGGATTGGCTAGGCTAGAGTAGGATAGGCTAGGATATTCTAGGTTAGAGTATGTTAGGCTAGGATAGGCTAGGCGGGTTTAGGTTAGGCTAGGCTAGAGTATGTTAGGCTAGTTTCGACTAGGCTAGGCTAGGATAGGCTATGATAGGCTAGGCTAGCATAGGTTAGGCTGGGATATGCTAGGCTAGAGTAGGTTAGGCTAGGATAGGCTAGGTTAGAGTAGGTTAGGCTAGGTTGGACTAGGCTAGAGTATGTTAGACTAGGATAGGCTAGAGTAGAGTAGGTTAGGCTAGGCTAGGATAGGATAGGATAGGATAGGCTAGGCTAGGGTAGGATAGGATAGGCTAGGCTAGAGTAGGTTAGGCTAGGATATGCTAGGCAAGAGTAGGCTACGCTAGGATAGGTTAGGCTAGAGTAGGTTAGGCTAGGCTAGAGTAGGTTAGGCTAGGTTGGACTAGGCTAGGATATGTTGAGCTAGGATAGGCTAGGCTAGAGTAGGTTAGGCTTTGGTATGCTAGGTTAGAGTAGGTTAGGCTAGGATAGGCTAGGCTAGAGAAGGTTAGGCTAGGTTGTAGTAGGTTAGGCTAGAGTAGGTTAGGCTAGGCTAGAGTAGGTTAGGCTAGGTTAGGCAAGAGTAAGTTAGGCTAGGGTAGGTTACGCTAGGTTAGGATAAGCTAGACTAGGTTAGGCTAGAGTAGGTTAGGCTAGGTTAGGCTAGGTTAGACAATGCTAGAGTAGGTTAGGCTAGTTTATGGCTGGGCTAGGCGAAGGTAGGCTATATTAGGCCAAGGTGCAGTAGGATAGGTTAGAGTAGAGTAGGCTAGGCTAGAGTAGGCTAGGCAAGGCTAAGATAGAGTAGGCTAGAATAGGCTAGGCCATACTATAGTAGAGTAGGTTAGGCTAGGGTATGCTAGGCCAAGTTAGGTTAGGTTGTGCTAGGCTAGGCTTGGCAACATTAGGTTAGGATAGGATAGAGTAGATTAGGTTTCTTTACACCAGGCTATGGGAGAGTACGTCAAGCTAGGCGAGAGCAGGTTATGCTAGGTTAACGTAGAGTAGGATGGACTAGGAATTTCTCTATCTCTATTCTCTCCCCTTATCTCTACCTCTCCCTCTTGATTCTTATACTTATCTATTTTTTCTATCTCTCTCTCTTTACGACTATCCCTAACCATCTCCACCTCTCCTTCTCTCTCTCCCCCCATATCACTCTCTCCCTCTCCCTCTCCCTATCTTTATCCCTTCCTCTCTCTCTCTATCCATCTATCTCTCCCTCTTTATGCCTCTAACTTTCTCTCACACTCTCTCTCCCCCCCATATCCCTCTCTCCCTACCTATCTTAGACTCTCTTTCTCTCAATTTCTAGCTCCATCCTTCCATTTCTCTTCTCTCTCTCTCTCTCTCTCTCCCCCTCTCTCTACTTCACCTTCTATCTCTCACAATATCCATCCATTTCTCTTTCTTTTTCTCTATATATCTTTCTATCTCCCACTCCCTCCCACCCTCAATCTCCATCACACTCTCTCCCTCTTTCTCTCCTCCCAACCCTTTCCCTCTGCCTATCACTCTCTCCTCGCTCCGTATGTCACCCTTGATTTCCCTTGATTCCTCTCTTACCTCTTCCCTCTCTCTCTCTCCATCTATCCCTCTACCTCCCTCCCTCCCTATCGCTCTCTCTCTTCACTCTCTCGCATTCTCTCTCGCTCTCTCTCCCTCTCCCTCCCTGTATCTCTCACTGCCATCTCCCTCTCTCTCTCTCTCTCCCTCACCCTCCTTGTATCTTTCACTGCCATCTCTCTCTCTCTCTCTTTCCCTACATCCATCTTTCTCTCCCCCACTTTTCCATCCCTACTATCTCTCCCTCCCTCTCAATCTCCCTATCTCTCTCTCCCTCCTTCTATCTCCCCCTCCCTCTCTCTCTCTCTCTCCCTCCTTCCATCTCTCTCCCCCTCTCTCTCCCTATCTTTCTCTCACTCCTAGGCTAGAGTATGTTAGGCTAGGATAAGCTAGAGTAGAGTAGGTTAGCCTAGGATAGGCTAGGCTAGAATAGGTTATGCTAGGATAGGTTAGGATAGAGTAGCTTGGGCTAGGATAGGCTAGGCTAGAGTAGGTAAGGCTAGGTTAGGCTAGGCTATAGTAGGTTAGGCTAGGTTAGGCTAGGATAGGCTAGGTTATAGTAGGTTAGGCTATGCTAGAATAGGGGAGGTCTAGGCTAGGCTATGCTATAGGAGGGTAGCTCTAGTCTAGGCTAGCCTATTGTACGCTAGGCTAGGGTAGGAAAGAATAGAGTAAGTTAGGGTAGGTTAGGGTATGCTGGCATTGGGTAAGGTAGGCTAGGTTAGGCTAGAGTAGAATAGGTTAGGCTAGGATAAGATAGGATAGGATAGGCTAGGTTAGGTTGGACTAGGTTAACGTAGGTTCGGCTAGATTAGAGTAGGTTATGCTAGGATAGGCTAGGCTAGAGTAGGTTATGCTAGGATAGGCTAGGCTAGAGTAGGCTAGGCTAGGTTAGGCTATGCTAGAGTAGGTTAGGCTAGGTTGGACTAGGCTAGAGTAGGTTAGGCTAGGATAGGCTAGAGTAGAGTATGTTAGACTAGGATATGCTAGGCTAGAGTAGGTTAGGCTAGGTTAGACTAGGCTAAGATAGGTTAGGCTAGGATAGGCTAGGCTAAAGTAGGATAAGCTAGGATAGGCTAGGCTATAGTAGGTTTGGCTAGGATAGGCTAGGACAGGCTAGGATAGGCTAGGATAGGATAGGCTAGGCTAGGCTAGGATAGGCTACAGTACGATAGGATAGGCTAAAGTAGGTTAGGCTAGGATAATTTAGGTTGGACTAGGCTAGGATAGGCTAGGGCAGAGTAGGATAGGCTAGGCTAGAGTAGGTTAGGCTAGGATAGGGTAGGCTAGAGTAGGTTAAGCTAGGATAGGATAGGCTAGGTTGGACTAGGCTAGAGCATGTTAGGCTAGGATAAGCTACAGTAGAGTAGGTTAGGCTAGGATAGGATAGGCTAGAGTAGGTTAGGCTAGGATAGGCTAGGCTAGAGTAGGTTAGGCTAGGTTAGGATAGGCTAGGGTAGGTTAGGTTAGGTTTGACTGTGCTACGATAGGTTAGGCTAAGATATAGTAGGTTAGGCTATGCTAGAATAGGGGAGGGCTAGGCTAGGCTATGCTACAGTAGGGTAGCGCTAGTCTATGCTAACCTATTTTATGCTAGGGTAGGGTAGGAAAGAATACAGTAGGTTAGGTTAGGCTAGCATAGCGTAAGGTACTCTAGGCTAGGCTCGAGTAGAGTAGGTTAGGCTAGGATAAGATAGGATAGGATAGGCTAGGCTAGAGTGGGTTAGGCTACGTTAGAGTAGGCTAGAGTAGGTTAGGCTAGGTTGGACTAGGCTAGAGTATGTTAGGCTAGGATAGGCTAGAGTAGAGTAGGTTAGGCTAGGATAGGCTAGGCTAGAGTAAGTTAAGCTAAGAGAGGCTGGGCTAGAGTAGGTTAGGCTAGGATAGGCTAGGCTAGAGTAGGTTAGGCTAGGTTGGACTAAGCTAGGATAAGTTAGGCTAGGATAGGATATGCTAGAGTAGGTTAGGATAGGCTACAGTAAGTTAGGCTAGGATAGGCTAGGCTAGAGAAGGTTAGGCTAGGTCAGGCTATGCTAGAGTAGGTTAGGCTAGGTTGGACTAGGCTAGAGTAGGTTAGGCTAGGATAGGCTAGAGTAGAGTAGGTTAGGCTAGGATAGGCTAGGCTAGAGAAGGTTAGGCTAGGATAGTTTAAGCTAGAGTAGGTTAGGCAAGGTTAGGCTAGGCTAGGGTAGTTTAGGCCAAGATAGGCTAGGCTATAGTAGGTTAGGCTAGGATAGGCTAGGCTAGAGTAGGTTAGGCTAGGTTGGAGTAGGTTAGGTTAGGTTAGGCTAGGTTAGAGTAGGCTAGGATAGGTTAGGCTTGGCTAGAGTAGGTTAGGTTAGGTTGGACTAGGCCAGAGTAGGTTAGGCTTGGATAACCTAGAGGAGAGTAGGTTCGGCTAGGATTGGCTAGGCTAGGTTAGAGTATGTTAGGCTAGGATAGGCTAGGCTGGTCTAGGTTAGGCTAGGCTAGAGTATGTTAGGCTAGTTTCGACTAGGCTAGGATAGGATAGGCTATGATAGGCTAGGCTAGCATAGGTTAGGCTGGGATATGCTAGGCTAGAGTAGGTTAGGCTAAGATAGGCTAGGTTAGAGTAGGTTAGGCTAGGTTGGACTAGGCTAGAGTATGTTAGACTAGGATAGGCTAGAGTAGAGTAGGTTAGGCTACGCTAGGATAGGATAGGATAGGCTAGGCTAGGATAAGATAGGATAGGCTAGGCTAGAGTAGGTTAGGCTAGGATATGCTAGGCAAGAGTAGGTTAGGCTAGGATAGGTTAGGAAAGAGTAGGTTAGGCTAGGCTAGAGTAGGTTAGGCTAGGATATGTTGAGCTAGGATAGGCTAGGCTAGAGTAGGTTAGGCTTTGGTATGCTAGGCTAGAGTAGGTTAGGCTAGGATAGGCTAGGCTAGAGAAGGTTAGGCTAGGTTGTAGTAGGTTAGGCTAGAGTAGGTTAGGCTAGGTTAGGCGAGGCTAGAGTAGGTTAGGCTAGGTTAGGCTAGAGTAGGTTAGGCTAGGGTAGGTTAGGCTAGGTTAGGATAAGCTAGACTAGGTTAGGCTAGAGTAGGTTAGGCTAGGTTAGGCTAGGTTAGACAATGCTAGAGTAGGTTAGGCTAGTTTAGGGCTGGGCTAGGCGAAGGTAGGCTATATTAGGCCAAGGTACAGTAGGATAGGTTAGAGTAGAGTAGGCTAGGCTAGAGTAGAGTAGGCTAAGCTAGAGTAGGCTAGGCAAGCCTAAGATAGAGTAGGCTAGAATAGGCTAAGCTAGGATAAGCAATAATAGAGTAGCTTAGGCTAGTCTTGGCCATACTATAGTAGAGTAGGTTAGGTTAGGGTATGCTAGGCCATGTTAGGTTAGGTTGTGCTAGGCTAGGCTTGGCAACATTAGGTTAGGATAGGATAGAGTAGATTAGGTTTCTTTACACTAGGTTATGAGAGAGTAGGTCAAGCTAGGCGAGAGTAGGTTATGCTAGGTTAACATAGAGTAGGATGGGCTAGGAATTTCTCTATCTCTATTCTCTCCCCTTATCTCTACCTCTCCCTCTTGATTCTTATACTTTTCTCTTTTTTCTATCTCTCTCTCTTTACAACTATCCCTAACCATCTCCACCTCTCCTTCTCTCTCTCCCCCCATATCACTCTCTCCCTCTCCCTCTCCCTATCTTTATCCCTTCCTCTCTCTCTCTATCCATCTATCTCTCCCTCTTTATGCCCCTTACTTTCTCTCACACTCTCTCTCCCCCCCATATCCCTCTCTCCCTACCTATCTTAGACTCTCTTTCTCTCAATTTCTAGCTCCATCCTTCCATTTCTCTTCTCTCTCTCTCTCTCTCTCTCTCTCTACTTCACCTTCTATCTCTCACACTCTCCATCCATATCTCTTTCTCTTTCTCTTTATATATTTCTATCTCCCACTCCCTCCCACCCTCAATCTCCATCACACTCTCTCCCTCTTTCTCTCCTCCCAACCCTTTCCCTCTGCCTATCACTCTCCCACTCTCTCCTCGCTCTGTATGTCACCCTTGATTCCCCTTGATTCCTCTCTTACCTCTTCCCCCCCTCTCTCTCTCCATCTATCCCTCTACCTCCCTCCCTCCCTATCACTCTCTGTCTTCACTCTCGCATTCTCTCTCGCTCTCTCTCCCTCTCCCTCCTTGTATCTCTCACTGCCATCTCTCTCTCTCTCTCTCCCTCTCCCTCTCCCTCCCTAAATCTCTCACTGCCATCTATCTCTCTCTCTCTCTCCCTACATCCATATTTCTCTCCCTCACTTTTCCATCCCTACTATCTCTCCCTCCTTCTCAATCTCCCTATATCTCTCTCCCTCCTTCTATCTCCCCCTCCCTCTCTCTCTCTCTCTCTCTCTCCCTCCTTCCATCTCTCTCCCCCTCTCTCTCCCTATCTTTCTCTCACTCTTCCTCTCTC
>APFE030781930.1:0-20313 GCA_000404065.3 Pinus taeda
CATGTTTTTTTTTTTTTTTTTGGTAAATCGACAATTTTTATTAATTCAGGAAAATATTACATTGTGATGCACTTTTGTTCCAAACCCAACTAGCCTCATTCCTACCGTACTTATTGTCCAATTGGTACTAATAGAAAGAGAAAGATTATAGTATAACAAATCTAACGGACCAAACAAGGACTACCTAATGAGACCAAAAGTGACCAAGAATCAAAATACACACTATTTTCATAACTATCTAGTAGAGTTACCTATCCTCGAGATGTCCATTACATTTCCACATGGTTGATAGAAGGCCTCATGAATATGAATCTCCATAGGGACCAACCCACCTTTGATGCTTTGCATCCTTGCATATAACCTCCTCTAAACCCACTAGAGACAAACAACTATGTCTAGCATGTGCCATTGTTTATGTTGGATATAATTCATAAATGAAATGATCTCATTGTGATCATCATGTATATCGTGAACTACTTGCTCCACCATGGTTCTCAACTGATTAATCTAAGCCTCCAAGACCTCAAATAGTGGTGGCAGGTCAACACCTCTTGGTGAATTTCTCTATTGTTACACAAGCTCCACGTCATTGTCTGCCTACCCAACTCGATGCCCCTTTGCATGTCCTCTTTGACCCCTTCGCGACCGACATTCCCATGCTAACAAATCATTTATGTCTCTTTTATAAACATGCAATGACGAAAATCGTCCTTTCGACCAAATATCCAACTCACGCTCAGCGTCCACCTGTGTGCATCCCTCTCCCTACCTTTCTATCTAGTTAGGTGTTTGAAACCCCACACCACTCACCAACTATCACTAGTACCTCTGGGGCCCATTCCCACTCTAGTTAGAGTTCCAATTTCAGCTATCCCTCATCCCTTTTCTGCATGGCCACTCTTTAAACAACAAATCCACCCCATCGTTCTTCTATAAACTAGGTTGCTTAGACATAAACCACCAACCACTTTTGTAGAGAGAGTTCCCTCAACCGCCAAACCCTCCCCAAGAAAGACCCTAAAGACCAAAATGTAGAAGAGGAGAATACTGCAAGGCCCAGGGCCCATCCAACCTCCTGTTGACTTACAAATTTCTACACAGAAGACCTCTCCTCCTTTGTCATAATCCCTGTAAATGTCATACCAAAAAACATAGAAAATTAACCCATGCTGCAATACCTGCGATTCCAAGTGAGCATTCCAAAAGCGCCCTTCAAGCCCTTTGGGAGTTGACACCTCTAATATCTCTCTCGTCTTCAATTCCATGCCTATCCCTGGTCCCGATTCCACTAGCAACTTCCATCAAGGAGTCAAGATAGTCACTTGGATGAAGATAATCCCGAAAGCTCCAAACCACTCTCACTAAAAGGAAAGGTCTGAATTATCACCAAAAACCCAATTTCTCAAGTTGTAGAGGATATATGATAGCCTCAACCCCATACTACAGAAGATCTCATGCTCCCCAACCTCAAAACCACTTGCATCATCCCTACTATGCAGAACCTCTTGCAGCTTGGGCTAGACGCCACCCAACTCCTTAGCACAAAATCATTGTTAGAGTCTCATTACTCTCCAAGCACTTAACCCAGAGGTCACCACCCTCCGCATGCTTAATAAATTAAATGATTGGGAACCTCCAAAAGCTTCCTTGTCCAAGCATCAGGTGAATATATCTCTTGCTTATCAACTTGCATTAGACTGCCACATGGGAATGGTGGTGCCAACCAACTCCCTCTTCATCGATCAATTTTCTGTCATCTTGATCGGGGTTTGTCATGTTGTTTTAAATATATGAACAAATTATTATTATTTTTTGTATCCTTAATACATTATATAAAATAAACAAAGTTGTTTATGTTCAAACATGAAAAGCCTTCATCTTTTATTGGTAGATAGTGATCACTATTATGTTTGCACATTTACACTTTACTTTGATATGTTAAAGCGTTGAAGAAAACATATATAATGGTAGGCAGTAACTCTTGGCAGGTATATTTATTTCCATGCTATTCCTATTCTTTTTTTATGCAAATACTTGCTTAAATTATGATGCGAAATCACTAATGGTAAATAGGTTATTTATGTGAGAATGTGTTATTTTCAAGTTTTTAAAATTTAGGTAGTTTTCCAATGAAGTTTAACAATTAAAATCCATTGCACAAATATTTAAAAATCATGGCATAAATATTGTAACTACATCCAACAATTATGACAAAAAAAACCGAGACAGTTATCCAAATGGCACGAAGGCTGCAATAAGACCTTCAAAGTTATGGTTCAATCAAATGTTTGAAAAATATATTTTTCAATAATAATGATTTTTTTTTTTTTTAACATTATAACTTGCATTGGTCTTAGCAGGGACTAATAAAAAGCTGAAAATAATTAGATATTGGATAAATTCTTTTCTATTTGGTATTCTACATTATTCTAGGCCAAAAATCAACAAAGTTGTATGCAAAATACTTATAGAAATCATATCCATAGCCAAATTTTTCATAACGTCCTGATTAATTATCAAGGCAACTTTAAAAGATTTCTACTCAAGTGAATTTAAAATCTATACATTTTCATAAGGAAGATATAAAGTCATATCTATGGTGCTTAAAAGAATTATTTAAATGGAATGAACAATTTTAAAAACTTTTGCTACAATTAAATTATGATTAAATAATTTTTAGTAACACCCGAAATATGTTAATGTAACCTATCTAATTTAATAAAAAACTGTAGTATTTACATGTTTTAAAATAATAACTATTTTAACTAAATTTCCATGATAAAAATATCTTTCATTATCTTTTCCATTATTTTAGCCATACAAAAAATAAAATGAAAACAAATGCTTCCATGTTATATCTCATTCTATAAATTTGAATATCAAATACCTATCAGAAGTAACAAATACTTCCATATTATTTTTCATTCTATAAATTTGAAGATCAAATACCTACCATTCTATAAATTTGAATATCAAATACCTACCAAAAACAACAAATGCTTCCATGATCTTTCTCATTCTAAAAATTTGAAGATCAAATACCTACCCAAGCTGATATTTCTCATTCTAAAAATTTGAAGATCAAATACCTACCAAAGCTTTTGAATTTAAAAATTTGAAGATCAAATACCTATCAAAGCTTTTAAATTTATAGTGTTATCTAAGCTTTTGAATTTATAGTGTTATCTACACATTTTCAAGTTACAAAAATAAAATAATTTCAAATTTCATCAATAAAACATCCAGGTGCATATATTTCATTTCCATTCTTCCTCACCATTCCTATATTATTTACACCGCCAACTTTTTAAGTGTTTAAAATGACAAACACCTCTAGTCATATCGTGAAGTGATTACAATGTGGTTCCATGGTAATAATTAGATAGAATAGGAAATAGTTTTGTATTGACATTATACCATTGTATCAAAATAATGGTGACAAAATGTGACTGAGTGAGATGGTAACAATTTTATTTACCTAATGCCTATAAACTCAAGATTCTCTACAAAATTAATTAACTCGATAATTTACTTTACCCATTAACTGGTAAGAGAGTACATAAATATCTCCTTAGAGTCCATTGGGAAACTTTTGATCCTTAATTACTTGATGAACATTGTATTCCTTGACACCAAGTGTACTTTGCATCTTGTAAAGTAGAAAAATCAAATATTATATGAATGGAACGGCTTGTTGATATGGAGCACACCCAATTAGGGTTACAATGCAAAAATGTACTAGTTATCAAGCAGGTTCAAGAAGCTTGATTACTTTATTTTTTATGATGCAATACTGATATAGACTAAAGAATTTAGATATATAAGTTAATTTTTGTCTAGATATAAGGGTTGGATATAAGGGTTTAGATATGGAGGGGATTTGAAAGGAGTGAGAAATAATAATATTTAATAAGTCAAAATTTCTTAATTAATTATTTTATTTTATTTAATATTTTTATTTGAATATATATGGATGGTACTAAGGAATGAAAGGATAGTAAATTTTTAACTAATATTTTAATTTAACATTTTACATTATTAAATAGTAATGGTATGTTGATTTAAAATGACATATTTAAAATGAATAAGTAAAGTTAAAATAGATTTATGGAATTTAAATAGAAATTAATAATGACATATTGATTTTAAAATAATATATCAAGAATAAATAGGTAAAGCTAAAATAGATTTATGGAATTTAATTTTTGATGTGCTCTCCTTCATGCATCTACAACAATGCCTAGGCATTTCAAAGTAGGTATTAATTGTGAGGTTTTTTTGCACATGTGGAAATAAGTTAGTTATGAAGTGAAAGGTATATATATATAGAAAATCAATTTATTTTTTTATTATAACTTTAAGAAGGTGGTAAAACATATCATAATGAACTTATCAATAGACATCGGTTGGTCACTATTATTGAAGGATAATTAGGCACTTAAAATAATTGTTGGTAATATGTAAGGGGGAGACTTCCACTCTTACCAAATGCATGCATCTTGGAGCAATAACTTATTTTTTTCTCATCAATTTTTTTTTTTTTTTTTTTTTTTTTACAATTACATTTTAAATGATAATTAAATTTTATTCAATCATCGAGTAAAGTTGATATTTTTATATATTTATTTTTAAGAGTAGAATTGAAAATTAAAATAATTTAAAAGTTATGTATAAATAAGGGTAATGGTAATGATTAATATCTATTGCGACTATTGGTTTATTGGACCTTAAAATGATAAAGATCACTTAGATTCCTTTAAAATTTGAGTTATATGCTCAAAAAGCAGAAAGAGTAGTATTCCAGGATTACCATAATTTTGATGAATTAAAGGATGAGGGCCAATATTGTAACATATATTTTGAAATTGAGTTCTAATTTGGGTGTATTTAGGGTACTTTAGGAGTATGTGTCTTTCATCTTCAACCCTCTTAGTGTCATGAAGATGATGAATTCTTGCATTACATGGTGTTTTAGAGTTATTCATTGCCCATTTCTACTATGTAGTTCATGGCAGTTTGTTTGTATTTAGCAATGTTGTTTTTTTTTGGCTAGTCAGAACTGAGAGATCATTTTGATCTTATAAATTAGATTTAATCACTTCCTTGTAGTATATTAGTTTCTTTTTATTTTCTAACTCTTTATTACACAATAATTTGATCTTATAAATTAGGTTTAACCACTTCCTTGTAGTATAGTAGCTACTTTTTATTTTCAAACTTTTTATTACACAATAATTTCTCTTTAAATTTAAATGTAATAATGCTTTTAAACATTTTTAGTATTTTGTAGGATGACATCTTCCTATATTCCCCAATGTTTTAATTAGGACTTGTCACTTGAGTCCATTCTAGCTTGAACTGATAGTGATTATGGCTAGTGTTGGAAGTAATTATGGGGAACCTCTTGTCATGCATCTTATTTATGTTATTCTTGTACATTAAATACATAACAATGGCTATTCATTCAATGGGGGAGATATTTTATTTTATGAAAAAAAATTAAAAATCAATATGAAATTTGAGAAAAATGGTCTTTAGAATATCTATACAAACAAAAAATTTACAAGATTTTCTATTTTAAAATTTTTTTACATGATTTTCCATTTTAAAATTTTTTCTTGATAAAAATGAGAAGTGACTTAAAATTATACTTATTAAAAAAGAGATTAAAAACAAACCCCTTTCCCTACAATGTTATAAAAAAATTATAAATTTTACCAAAACAAAACATTATATCAATTTATAACCATATTATCAAAATCAAACACACGTACCAGAACAAAGTACAACATCAAACAACAATTATAACTCTAAATTAACGTTTAGTATTGTGATCGGACGAAGTATATTAGAAAATGAGAAATTGAAAAAAAAAATTGCTTGCTAAATAATTATCAAGAGTTCTTCATAATATATGTATATTCTTATTTTTAAAATACTATTACAAAAATTGAGAGACGTAAAATGGTCTTATATTGTCTTATAATACATACTCTTAAATAAAAAAAATTAAATATCTATTATATTAAATTTTTTATATATATTATAACATTTTGAAAATATATATATATATATATTATATATATATTCATTCTCGTTTCTCACCAAGGTTAATGACCATGATATAGAGTCTAACATAGATTTAAGGGATGGAATGAAACAAAGTACATGTTAGAAAAAAAATAAAAAAGATTAAATGCGGTTTAAACTTTTCTCTCACATTACGAGGTTAATGATTTTTTAATATATATGAGATGCATGCTTTGTTGTTATGCTCATGTAGTGTTATGCCATGTTGATGTTGATTGACATCATGTGAGATCTAGGTAGAATTGCAAGCTTTTTTTAATGTTGATTTTATCTACATGATGTTTAAAATAATGAAAAATTTACTATATATATAATTTTAAATATTTAAGATATTATTTTTAATATATGGATATGAGTTAAAATAGGATTTGTTTAAGTTGGCAATAATTTTGTTTGAATAATAATTTTTGGTTAGATTTGTGGAATTTTTTTATAAATTTAAAGTTGGGAATATTCGAATTATTTTTTTAATGGTGAGAATGGATTTAACGCTTTCAAGGACTTTTGGAGCACCTGAAATTCTAAAACGTAATAGTTGTACCTTGGATTTACAAAAAAATTCACCAAATTTTGTCAAAATTGTGTTGGAAAAACCATCTTTTTTTTATTTATGAAATCATCACCTATTTAGACTACAATGTTAAAATATATCATTATTATATATTTTATCCATTATTTCTTCCCCACTTTTATATACATCTTTGAATAAATGGAGTGAATTTTAGTTCATTATTACAAAATGTATATATATATATTGTTATCAAGTAATATAACCAATCTTAGTCCCACAATTAAACTACATTGGATGATTCTATAGATTCAAAATTATAATGTGATTTTCTACTTCAAGATTTCAATATACAAATAATAGACACATAAACCGAATTAAAATAACAATCTATATAAAACTATACGAAACCTATGTAAAATAGTTAAAAATGTTCAATATCAATATAAAAAATAATAAAAACCTATAAACACACAAAGCTATTCAAATATTTAACACAATATAAGATATTTCCTTTATTTTTTTACTAATTAAAATCATATATAACCGACACTTAACTAAATTTTCATACTACTATCAATATAACAAATATGATAGGTTAACTATTTATATTTATTCTATTATCATAATTAAATATATAACAATCTTACCAAAAAATTTTAATTAATTTTAAAAAAATTTCTAATTAATTTAATTTGAGAAATATATTTGTAATTTTTATATTATATTCTATTAATACTCAATAAATAATTATTTTATAAATAAAATTATGTTAAATTTTAAAGTTTCTAAACATTCCTCTATTATTAAAACATGAACTATTAGTCACTGCCATGATAACAACAAACACAATTGGAGTTACTTGATTGACCTTTATTTTGGTATTAAAATGAAAAGGCAAGTCCTAACCATATAAGGGAAGGAAGGGGGGGCCAACCTGTATGTAACGTGAGGGCATTGTGGGTAATATGATTATGATTTTTAAATCATTGGAAAACGAGTTGACGAAGGCTATAGATTTGGGTCCCAAAAGAACAAGTTGCATGATATTTAAATCATGATGAACGTTAAGTTTCAACCGTGAATAGGCCAAGGAAGTAGATTTGGTTATCATAGCAACAAGTTGGTTGGGTCCCATGAGAATAAATGGTTAGGCAACCAATTATTCGTTGCTAAAAAAAGGGTATAGTCTCCCCCTGCCTCAACGAGCACTTTTGTTTCCTAGTCATTCAAAGTTATGCCATATCCTATATTCTCTAATTATTTGAAAGATAATTGTCTTCCACTGCAATATAATATTTTTTTATTTAAAAATTAATAAAATAACCGCTAATTATTTGAAAGATAATTGTCTTCCACTGCAATGTAATATTTTCTATTTAAAAAAAAGCATTTTATGTTTAAAAATTAATAAAATAAATTTTTTATATTTATTTATTTCAAATTTTTTAAATTTAAATAGAGTTTATAAAAAAGGTAAATGTCTCCTCCAATTAAGGCTTATTTAAATATGTTTTTGAACTTTTTGATTGTGGCCAATTTGCAAACTATTAACATTAAAGTTCATAATGGCCCATTTGCAAACTATTAACATTAAAGTTCATAATGGCAATTTGAGTGGCAACCAACTAGACTTAAACATAAAACTTATCTAAAATATCTTGTTTCCTAATCATTCACGTTTATTTTATCTAATAATTAATTGAAAGACAAATTTACATAAATTATTATAAAATGTTTCTAGGGATAGTTTAAGTGGTTGGGATTAAAGATATTATTGCTAGTCACTTTGATTTAAATTCTAGCTTTAAATTCTAGATAAAATACTTGGTATACTTTATAGACTATTATATTAGATTTTAATCTTTGATGAGATGTATTATAGTGTGTTCTAGTTACTAACTTCCACCATACACATAGCTTTATTTACAATTTTTTTTAATTAATTTTTTTCTAGACATTAATATGATATTAGATAAAAAGGTTGTAGCTAAAGCTTACAACTAAAAAGGATTTCCACCATTCACAAAAGGTTCAAGGGCCTAATGAGATTCTTTGGGTGAGCAAGTGACCTTACAAAGTGCAAAACTCAAAAAACCTAAAAGTATTGACTAGAGGAATAATAAAATATATTTCATATATTAGTATAGACATTTAATATTTGTACTTGGTCTTGGGACATTGGTGCTTCCCGTACTAAAGTGCCTCCATCAAGCTTCTTCTTGAAGCGTGATGGCTCAAAATAGTTTTGGTTTTAATCTCCATCATAAGAGGGGGAGCCAACTGCAACTATAACCAAGCGGGCTTGTTGTACATGGGGCTAGATATAGATTCTTGTTGCTGCAAAGCATTGATGTTTATGTAATTCCTAGATTGCATTTTCTAGTGGATCTAACCCCTTCTATGAAAATATAATTTCCATCATAAATTCATGCTTGAAATTGGTGCTTGATTCTTACTTACTAGAAGCATTCAGATGTGGCTAAAAAGAGGATGACAAATCACAAAGAGCTTATTCAAGTCATTGGAGGGAGAGATGGAGTTCTAGAAACTCACAATAATCCATTGGTTTTGGACTGAGAGAGTTTTTTACTAAGTAATTGAGACTAGGAGGAGAAACTTTCGTCTAGAAAATTTTGTTTAGAGGACCTATTTGATTTTAGTAATTCTAGTGCACTATTGACGATACAAAGAGGTCCAAATAGGAAACAAGAAAATTTTGCGGGGTCAAATTTCACCCATAGGCTAATGTTTCATGCTTTTCCCCTAAAAAAGATTCGTCAAATTTCAATTTTTTTTTTTTTTTGAAAATGATTCACCCAAATTATATAGGAAAAAATTATTTTATCCTAAAAGCAACCAAATTTTTATAGAAATTGTAAAAAAATCCTTAAAAATTTGAATACTCTAATGAAAGTATCATCAAACATTTTAAACTTTGCATATTAAAGACTAATAGGAGTTGTCAAGGTTTCTACACTCTAAGAAAAATTTTTATGCTTAAAATTTTTCCTTAATAGGAAATTAGAATGATAAATGAAAGTATCACAGGAAAAAAATGTAGGCCAGACCAGAAAGGAGAAACTAAAGCAAGCAATAATGTTGTAGAGAGGTATCAACCAACACGCCTAGTAAAGCATGGGCTCTGTCTCAAATATCTAAAAGATAGCCTAGGAGAGGTGAAACTTGAAGCCAAATTGCAAATAGACATTATCCTATCGATATACCAAGTGAATTGCATGAGGAATTCATTAGGAAAATTTAAATTGAATTGAAGCATGCAACATAACTTGACTTGTCATGTCCTCCATGTCCTTGCCAACTGGAAGAGTGAGGATTTGTGTAGTGCCATTTGTTACAATGATTTAATGGAATGGGATGTGAAATGTAACTTATAGGATGGATTGATCATAACATCCATTAATGAAATATAGAGCTATGCCTTTTCTCTCTAAATCTTTATAGGTTTTTCAATCTACTACCAAATCATGCTCACAATGTGGAACTAATCCAATGATTCAAATTCAGTGTTATTTTGTTAGATCCTAGTCAAAATAGAGGCAAGATGAGAGTCTAACGGAGAAGAATGGGTGACCATATATTTTAGGATCAAGTTGGAGTCTCTAAACACTGTTAATTTATTTATTTTCAAATTGATTGCTAAATTAAAACCTTGCAATAAAATATAACCCTCCCACCTCATCATTGTACAAGGATCTAATGCTTCATTAATAAGTAGAAATTATTATTTCAAAAATTAAAAGTTTCCCCTTTCATACCTACCACTTTAGTTATTAATTAAAAATTGAAAAAATAGTATTATTTTAATCTTTTTACTCCATGACAATAATATTAGTGTTCTAACAATATGATTGTTTATATGCAAGCCTTTGAAGTTGATGGTACTAAACAATAATTGTAGGATATTTTATTATGCCAATAGGTATGTTTAATTTGGAATAGAGTTTTTAGAATTTTAATTTGACTATCAATAATTATTAGGTGGATGTTAGGAATATAACTTCTATAGAATATTCTAGAAAAAATTTAGTAGTATTCACAAATTAAAAGTTGATATTTATCTCCAAAGCAGTTATGCCCTTGTTGTCCTTTTAATTAAATAGATTAATTAAAAAATATAACATATGCACACGTGCCAAATGAAATAAGTTATGGTTTTTTGGGCATGTGGTATTGATGAGCCATGATATTGACCCATAGTATTGTAACAAAGGTTATTTACAAATTAAGAAGATCCATGGTAAAGTAAAGGTAAAGATCTATCATAAAAATGTTGTTATATGTTTTTTAAATATATATATGTTTAACTTATGTATTAATTCTTCTTATAATTAATAATAATAATATTTAAAATAAAATTATAATTTAATTAATATATATTTTATTTAATATAAAATGTATTAGGATCAACACTATTTCCTTTTTTATTTTTGCCATAGTAAAATTGAACGAATTTCCTATAAACATTGCTTTATTTTTTTTTTTTTTATTATATAGTTTTAATGGGAAATATATGTTCCATGTGGGAGGCAATTATTGTCTTAGGACAACGGAAAAAAATCTATGCGGTGAAGGTTGAGTTCAGAGTTTAATATGGCTTACTTTCTTTAATACTATGGGAGTAGAAGGTTGAATGGGCTGTTATCATTTTAAATGTTGTGAAATATATTTCATTGCCTTTAGATGCATTAGACTAACTTTGCATGCGGCTGCGATTCTAAAACTATTTTAGACATTAGGGCTAAGTATTGTCGACTCTTTGGATACGCTTCCTTGATGTTTTATTTGGGATGTTTGGTAATCAACCTTAAGGGTAGTGTTCTTATCCTTGCATGCTTCTTGATTCTGGTTTCAGTACATGTTTGGGCCTAGCTTTGTTAGAGCAGCATCATAGTTTTATGTTTTAAGCTTGACAGGTGAGTTTCCTTTATGTTTTATGGACTCAAGGGATGGGTGGTTTGAAAGGGATGGAATGTGTCAAGTTTATTTTTCTCTGGGGTTATTATATTATTTATTATTTTAAAGGGTTTAAGTATTTTTTGGGTTAAATAAATATTAAATTTGATAATTTTAAGTTTAATTGTTATTAAATTTTTTTAATAAATAATTTAAGTTGAATAGTGTTTTTATCATTTTAAATATTAATTTATAAAGTGACGATGATGATTAATGTTTACTAAAATTGATATGGTTTATCGAATTTTAAAGAGGTGAAAGATTACTCAAAATATTTCGGCATTTTATTTTTATGCTTGAAAAGCATTAAGAGAAGCACTCTAAGATCACTGTTGTTTTGTTGGTTTAAAAAGTCAAGAAAGTTTGTAGCGTGGCAAATATTTTGAAAATTACGTTGAATATGAGTATAAGAGGGACAACTTAAGAGAAAATGCTTTTCATCTTCAATTTTAGTAGTGTCACAAAAGTGAAAAACTCTTTCTTCCGATGTGTATTGGAATTGAGCAACCACCGATTTCAATACTAAGCTCATGAAAATATGTTATTATTTAGCAGTGCTCATTTTCTTATTAACATTAATCAATATAGAGATATTTTTATTTTATTTTTGAGATTGGGGTTGATCACATATTTATAATATCTTGGTTTCCTTTTTCTCTCAAACTTTTGATCACCCCATAATTTTCCTTAAATTTTAAAATAATAATATTTTTTGCAAAATGATCTCTTCCATCTCCTTTGTCTCCTCATTTATTTCCCAAAGTCTAGCTAAAACTAGGCATCCTTCTACAATTCTCCCTTTTTAAATAATATTACTTGTCGACCTACACGTCGTAGAATATATGGTGATAGGTTGTTCTAGTAAGACATTCCGTGGTGAAAATGTCATTGTTTCGAAGCTCTGTGGGCAATAATCCAACCCTGCTATGGGTTGGCGTGGCCCAATGTTGAATGTGATCCCTAGATGATTTGACAACTTAGATGTCCTTAAATCGCAACTACTCAAACTACATATTAGACATGTCAGTCATTCTAGAACTCATATTACCTAATGAACAAAATAATTTACTTCTAAGCTTTTGACGTTTTTTTTATAAACTCTTATTGATTATTTTTATTATTTATATTTATAAATTTTATTAATATTGTAATTTTTTGGTTAAAAATCTTATTGATACCCAACATAATAATAATTTACATGCTATGTTAATAAATTTATATTATTTATATATACATATAATATATATATATAAGTATAATACATATAATATATATTTTAAAATTATATGATATGAAGGAAAAAGTTAAAACATTGTTTTTAAGATTAATAATAATAATAAAATAATAATAATAATTGTTGTTGTTGTTGTTGTTGTTGTTGTTGGTTATAGCTTTTAATTCATGTTGATCTTAGTTTGGATGTGATTGAATGTGGATAATGAGTTATCTCAAAAACATTTTTCGTTTGTCCTAATTAATGGATCTACTTTCTTTTTTTCCCATGTTGAAAGGGGAATGAGGCAGGGTTGTCCCCTTGCACCCCTTTTATTGTTATTGATAGTGGAAGGGTTAAGGAAAATGTTGTTAAAGGCTAAAACAAGAGGTGAGTTCCAAGGCACGATAATTGCTTAAACATTAGCGATCAATAAACTTCTTTTTGTGGATGATACCCTTATATTTTGCGATGGCTCTAATCGTGACGTTGATAAATTATTTGAAATATTTTCTTATTTTGGGAAAGCTACCTAAATGCTTATTAATCCCATGAATTCCTCCCTTTCCTTCCATAACATGAAGGAAGAAGAAATACAACACTCTTAAGTTGTTTTCCTTATGAAATTAAGAAGCTCGACAAAGGCCTTGAATATTTGAGCTTTCATCTAAAGCCAAATTATTATGGAAAAGAGGATTGGTTATGTCTAATTGCCAAGCTCAAAAAAAAAAAAAGTTGGATCCATAGATGGTTATTGAGAGTAAACCATTTGGTTCTCATCAAATCTGTGTTAGAGACCATTCCAGTTTACTGGAAAATAATAATAATAATAATAATATATATATATAAAAAAATCAAATAAAAAAAATAAATCTCTCTAAACTTCTCAGGGGTTGGGACTAAAAATCATTTTTCTCTTCTCAACATTGGCGGCCAATTGTTTGTGGAGATTGCTCTCAACACAACCTCTGGACTTTAATGGTTGACCACAAATACATAGTGCCAAACTCCCTTTAGGATTGGTTCAGAAGATGAAACAAACCACATTCCAACATCTCTGTGATATTGAGAGGTGTTAAATTCATTTGATCTTATTAATGCGGGCCTTGCTTGGCAGATAGGGAATGGAACTAAAGTTAGAATAGGCTCATATTCGTGGTCTGGCAGCGACATGAGGCACATTCTCCCTCGACCTCTGATTGATTTCCTTCAAACAAAGGCATTTCAAAACTCTCTCTTTTAGATAATCATGATTATGCGACATTGTGGCACCAAGGTTGGAAATCATATAGAGATTAGGGTAGGGGGAATGTATATCATGAGGCATGGAATGAATATTTGGAAGCCCTTTTTATAGGACATACCATATTTGCGGATATGGAGGATGAACTTGTTTGGGATTTCCCACCATTCAGGGAGCTCACTCCTAAACTGGGATACATTAAACTCAATGCAGCCAGAAGAAATGGTGGTGGAAATCGATTTGGCACCCAAAATGTATGACCAAGACCTACATCATTGTGTGGTGCATTCTTGAATCTAAAGTTCTGGCCTGGGATATTCTTCAAAGGAGATTCATGATTGGTTGTGGTTGGTGCTCTATTTGCAAGGCTCGTGACGAATTGATATCAAATTTGTTCCTGGAATGTCCTCTTTCCTCTCAGGTTTGGTTTTATTTTAAATCAGTGTTGGGACATTGTTGTTGATGGATTGGTGCCACATTCGAGGAATCTTGGTAGTTTGAATTTTTATCACCTCGTATAAGAATGTTCAAAGCCAATCCATTAATTATTTATTACGGGGTATGGATTGCAAGAAATAAAGCTAAATTGTTGTTGATGGATTGGTGCCAAATTCGAGGAATCTTGGTAGTTTGAATTTTTATCACCTCGTATAAGAATGTTCAAAGCCAATCCATTAATTATTTGTTGCGGGGTATGGATTGCAAGAAATAAAGCTAAATTGATCTGTTGAGCGAGTGGTTGTTGAAGGCTTGGCAATATTGGCACAATTTTCATAAACAAAAGATTCTCCCCTCTCCACTATGTTATTGAAGAAGCTCCCGATGTCTCACAACCTTGGGCTTATTTCGATGGTGCGTGTTAAGGTGATGATCATATGTATGGCAATAAAATTATCCTTCATCTTTCTGAAGCTCACTCGTTCCACATAAAAATGGGATTATGCAGGTGTGCAAATAATCAAGCCGAACTTTTGTCTCGCAAAAACTTGTTTTCCTTTGTAAAGGATAAAGGAGAGACACACTGTCAAATTTATGGTGATTCAATGTTTGTGAATAAATTGGATAAAAAAAATTCAACAATGTTAGAATCTTTTACTTGTCTCTATATTAAAGGAGATATTTTGGCTAATGGATACATGTGAAAGTATTTCATGCTTTCATATTTATAAGGAGTTGATGTAGCAACTGACTCACTATCAAAAGCTGGAGTTTTGTTGGACAAAGGATTATGGCAGATCTCAAAGGAATAGGAAGAATAACATTTTGAGTACTACCACAAAGCCTTTTGTAGAGACTTGAGCCACATCGTCCACAATGATAACAATCTACTTACTAAAAAACTCTTTTTTTTTGCTTTATCTCATTTATGGTGGGTAAACATGAGACATATAATAGTACCATCACATGTATATTTTAGTTTTCCTAATCGGGTGATATAAACATTGCCATAAAATTTATTTGTAGATAATTTAAGAATACACTCTAGGCTATAAGGCCACATAAGCTAAATGTATTTTTAAAACTATATGAATCAACATAGTCGTGAAAGAATACACTCAAAAAGTGTATATGTAAAATGTAATTTCATATCATTTTACTAATAAAAAGAAATCACATTTGTTTCTCAGGGAAAAATTCTCTCTCTATATATATAATAATAAATAAATATAAAATAAATAAATAAATAAATAAAAATATATATATATATATATAATATATATAATCAATGCATTATAATGTAGAAACCAACTAAATTATAAATTCAATACAACATTCTATCCCTTCATAAATTAACATGAGTATGTGCATAGTTACATGGATTAGTAGCCGAAGGCTTCATAAATATAACCAAAGAAACTATTGCTATAAGAAGAATGTTTTACTAATGCACACATTTACCTAATTAACCATGTATAAAAAGGTTATGGGTCAAATTTAACTTAAGAAAAAAAAGGAATTATAAATGAAAGTTATAAATAATAATGAAGAGCTTATCATGGAGGAACTTATTAGACTTGGAATAATCTCAAATCCCTAGGAAATTGGTGGATGGGGAGCCACATCGCATGAATATAATTTTTTAAATTTATTAAAAGTAATTGACCATTTTGCTAAATAAAATTTGCTTATATATAAATGAATGTTATAAATAATAATGATGAACATATTATTGAGAAATTTATTAAAATTGGAATAATCTCAAATTCTTAAGAAATTGGTGGGCGATAGCCACTAAATATAATTTTTTTAATTTATTAAAAGTCAATGAAACTTAACAAACTACATAAGCATTAAGACTAAGGATATGAGCGTATTCCCTAGAGAATCAATTTAAGTCCTCAATTTAAAAAAAAAAAATCAACAAATCCTCCATCACCTTAAATTGAAATAAGGTGTCTTTTTTAACCTTTATCTTCAACAATTTAATTTAAAATGATTAGTATTAATGACATATTAACTATTAATAAAATTCACAACCAATACTTTAGTAATATTAATAATTATTTCAAATTATTTGGATATTTTTAATAGGGTATATCAAAATTATACTTCAATTTTTAAATTGTACTCTATAAAAAATTAAAAGAGAAATGGAAGTAAATGATGGGTAACAGATTGATGACTTATAAGCAATCGTTTATATATGTTAACATCACAATAATTATAGTAGAATTGGAAAGTGATTGATGGTGTTTATTATTATAGTCATTAGTACTAAGTGTTTTAATAATGAATCTTGTTTTTATAGGTTCACATCACAATAATTATTGTTTATATATTAGAAAGTAGAATTGGAAAGTGATCGATGGTGTTTATTATTATAGTGATTAGTACTAAGTGTTTTAATAATGAATCTTGTTTTTATTGTTTATATATTTTTGTGGTTGGATTTTATTGAAAGTAGAATTGGAAAGTGATTAATGGTGTTTATTATTATAGTTATTGGTACTGTGTTTTAATAATGAATCTTGTTTATGACCTGAACTAAACTTCGATTGCAGTATTAAATTCTTGAATAATAAATATTTAAATCATTACAAAATGATAGAAAAATATTATATTTTTAAATTATCATTTTGTGATGGAAACACATTATATTTTTTTATTTTTTTTGGACAATAATTAAATTTAATAAAATTGGGGAATTTGTTGATGATATTAGTTTCAAATATGTTTTTACTTTTATAATGAATATTGATTTGAAATAAAGTTTATGTCATTAAATATATCTATTTTGAATATGGTTTTCACAATTTTAATTATCAATAATTATTAAATGGATAGTTAAGAATTTAAAAGTTATATAATTATTTTACATAATATATACAAATTAAGTGTGTTTTAGTAATGAATTAGTTTTTATTGTTTATATATTTTTGTGGTTGGATTTTATTGAAGATAGAATTGGAAAGTGATTGATGGTGTTTATTATTATAGTCATTTGTTTGTTTTTAATAATGAAATCTTGTTTTATGAAACCTAACTTCGATTGCAGTATTAAATTCTTGAATAATAAATATTTAAATCATTACAAAATTGATAGAAAAATATTTATATTTTTAAATTATTATTTGTGATCGGAAACACATATTGATATATATATATATATATATATATATATATATATATATATATATTATTATATTATATATATAGGACAATAGTCTAAATTTAATAAAATTGGGCGAATTGTTGATGATATTAGTTTCAAAACATGTTTTTACTTCTATAATGAATATTGATTGAATTAATGTTTATGCATTAAAATATCCTATTTTAAATATGGTTTCACAATTTTAATTATCAATAATTATTAAATGATAGTAAGAATTTAAAGTTTATATAATATTTTTAATAATATATACAAATTAAAGATAATATTTTTCTAAAGTAGTTATGTTTTTCTCCTTTTAATTAGATTAATGAATTAAAAACAATATATGGAAAAATGTCATATTAAATAAGTTATAGTTTTTGGGGCATGTGGTATTGATGAGTCATGTTCTTGTAACAAAACCTATTTATAAATTAAAAATTTCCATGATAAAGTGCATTGTTAGTCTTTTTTAAATCTTGTTGCGTGCTTTCTTTAAAATACATGTATATTAAGCTTATAATATTAATTCTTTATCATAATTATTAATATTTTAAATTAAATTTATTAATTTAGTTAATAAGCCCATAAGTGTGTCTATTTGGAATAGGGTTTTTAAATTTAAATTTAATTATCAATAATTATTAGGTGAATCATGGATGGTAGAGATTTAACCTCCATGGAATATTTTAGAATATTCTTAGTAGTATACACAAATCAAAGGTTGAGATTTCTCTATAGTTGTTATGATATCTCTTCTTTTAATCAAATTGATTAATTAAAAAAATGTTGTATAAACATGTACCCTGTGAAATAAGTCATGGGTTTTTGAGTATGTGGTATTGATAATCCATAATATTTTACCAAAGCATATTTACAAATTAAGAATTCCTATCCTAAAGTAGGGATAAATCTTTATGGTTAAGAATATTGTTATATATATATTCATTTATAATAATAATTAGTAATAATACTAATAATTAAAATAAATAATTTAATTTTTTTTTGTTTTTTTTAATCAAGATTGTTTTATGTTATTATGAATTGGTGTTTATTCCAAGTTTATTAATAGTTTATTTAATAATTATGCTAGTTTTATGATTTTTTAAAATTTAAACTTGAAATATATAATAAAATAAATGTTTTGATAATTATTGTTGATTTAATGTTTATACTAAATTTACTAACTAATTAATTCTATATAATTGTATTACATAAATTTATAATGGAATAATTTTCTTTTGAATAATAAACTACTTAAATTATCTCAGAACGATAAAAAATTTCAAAACTTTATTACTAATAATAGAGAAACCAGGAATATTTAATATAACTATGATATTTTTTCTTCAAAATAGATTTTGAAATTCATTAGTGGATAAATATTTAATATAACTTGAAAATGTGAATATTTTGCACCCTTAGGTGTAATTTTGATGAAGTTTGTAGCTTCCTATATTTGTTATTCAAGACCTAGTAACCTTTCTTGTTTAGGGTTGGTACACACTTTGAAGCTGAAATATTTGTTCGAATTTATATATCCCAATATAAAGACACCTACGATACTTTGTGCTTACCATGGTAGTTGTAGAATAAAGTAACGACTATCTATTTCATTATCCTATCTTATTATAACGTCATTTTTACACGTATTTCCAAGCATGGGAAATTATAGCGGGTTCTTCTTACTACGAATTTGCTTTGGGAAATTATAGCGGGTTCTTCTTACTACGAATTTGCTTTGAGTTAGATTTTAGAATGAACAAATGTCATGCAATTGCTTATTATAAGAATATTATAAGAAACATATGAGGAGAGATATTACGCAAGAGCTAACGAGTTTGTTATTGGGCATTAAATGTCCGGCTACATGTGTTTCGGATAGCTGTTTAACACGCGAGCGGTGATAGATAAATAAAAAATAATAGCGCGTGTGTTAAACAGCTATCGAGGGGCATGTAGCTTGACATTTAATGCCCAATAATATGCTGGTTAGCTCTTGCCGAGATACTACACTCTCAAATGAAGTGAGAGTACAACGCGTGTGCGCGTAGAGTTTAATATTTATTAAAAATACCTATTATTTTGTTACATGGAGACCAAGTGGCCTCAACAAATTTTTGGTTTAGTAACTTAATCATAATATCTATAATATAGATAGGGGTCATTTTAAAGGTATCATATGTCTTAACCCGTTTTTTTTGTTTACTACCTTTTTCACATTTTTAATATTAATTCTTTTTTGAAATGAAGCATTTTTGGAATTAGGAATTTTTGTTTTTTATTCATTAGATTAAATCGAAATCCAAAACAACATATATTTTTAATCTTCAAATATAGATAACCAAATCCAAAGGCTTTTTAAGATTTTAAGTATTACATTTTGATTACACATAGTATTAATATTAAAAAGAAAAAGAAAAAAAGTACCTAAATCTGACGACAAATACTATAAAATTTCAATCATATTCCATTACTACATTGCCAATGATTATGCATTTGTTTAATGTGTAATAAATAAAATAACAATAAATTTAAAAGTATTTAAAAATCCACATATTAAAACAAAAAACACAAAATTCCATCACCAATTAGAAATTTTATTGTTAGTGACACACTCATATCTAATTTTTATCCCTAATTTGTATACTAACAATTGTACTATATTACAATAAGCAATCACCCTA
>APFE030781933.1:8609-20864 GCA_000404065.3 Pinus taeda
TAATATATTATAATTTGAATTTTATATGCAGTTAGGTAACCTATAGTCTATAGACCATTATCATTATGGAACCATCACAACATGAGCAGAGTGAAAGGGTAAATCATCAAAATAGATGCAAAATCTCTTCTATCACATGTTGAACCAGAGTATAAAAAAGGTCTGAGCAGGATGTGGGATATGGAGCCTGAAATCTCTGACTTGAACTTGACATTGAATGCCATGACTCACCTCAACCTACTTGAGGATATTGTTCCACCACCAATCTAGCCTACTGATGCAACTTCCTACATTCCAGGACCCCCATCATCTATTCAATTTCATGATGTAGAGTTGCAATATGCAGAAGATATAGATCCATTTGAGGATATGTAAATGTATTTACTATTATCATTCATGATATTATGATCATTTTTGCTACTTTGTATGAGGGAGGATGCATGTGTGAACAGATTTTCTTGTGATTGGTCGAATGAGTGAGTTGTGATGTGATGTTAAATGAGGTCCAACAAATGCCAATTTATGTGTCACGAGGTGGGTTTTGACCTTGGGGTCAAACCCCTTCAAGTTGTGGGGCCGACTTGTCCATTTGAGGTTGCCATGGACAACTAGCAGATAAATCATTTCTCCTTTCTTTTTTACAATGAAAATAACAACCGCAACTACTATTTTTCAACAGTCCCTCTTAGCTAGGGAAGTACTTTTCATTCTCTCTCAAGATCAAGCTCCCCAACCAATCCATTGGTCTCTCGATAATGACCTAAGGGAGAGATCACAAAATCATATGTACAAGTCTCATCATAAGGAAAGATACATCCCACAAGCCAAAACCAATGGAATCAAGGTCAAAACCCAACTGACCATGGGATCAATCAATGAGGCCAAACTCTCCAGCCATATGAAATGATTTCTCAGTCAAGCACAATGACCCAAGAGAGTACTCAAAAATCAATCTTCCCAACCAAGTCCACTTGGTCTCTTAGTTAAACACAAGGACTCAACGAAGATAACTCAAAATCAATGTCCCCGACCAAACCCACTGATCTCTTAGTCAAACACAATGACTTAAGGGATCACTCCAAGACTAAAAACCAAACTCCCCAACCATATTGGTTTCTCAGTGAATCTCAATGACCCAAGGGAGTAACTAGGACAATCTTCCCAACCATAAACCAGGGTCTCTCATCTAAGCCCAAGGAAGAATGTCAATCTCATGATGTTATACAATCAATGCTCCCTCTCAACCACTCCAAGCTTTTCTCTAAAATAAGCAAACTTCATCCGAGATAGTGGCTTTGTCAAAACATCAGTAAATTGTTCATCAATAGGGATGTATTTGAGCCTCACATCTCCTCTTTGGGCAATATTTTGAATGTAATGACACTTAATCTCAATGTGTTTCGACCTATCATGAAAAATTAGATTCTTAGAAAGATTTACACAACTTTGATTGTCACAATATACCACGGTTGATTCCAACACCTGATCAAACAAACTAGCAAATAGCTTTTGAAGCCAAACTACTTCACAACGGGCTAAACAGCCAACTATATACTCAGCTTTCCTCGTACTAAGAGCAACAAAAGTTTGCTTCTTACTTGACCATGATATCAAAGCAGAACCCAGGCTAAAACAGAAACCAAAAGTGCTCTTTTTATCTTCAATGCATCTAGCCCAAATAACATTTGTAAAACCGTGTAGTTTCCATTCTCCATTAGAAACATATTTCAAACCATAATTAATGGTGCCAGGTAGATATCTCAATATATGTTTTGCTACAACCCAATGCCCATGTCGAGGCTCAACCAAGAATTAGCTCAACATGTTCACATAGTGGCAGATATCAAGTCTAGTGTTAACCAAATAGTTCAACGAGCCAATCAATTTACAATACATAGAGATATCAACCAAATCAGAATCACAATCTCGCAGCTTCTTCAAATTTGTCACCATGGGAGTATCCATGGACTTACAATCCATCATACCAAATTTCTGAAGGACCTTATGATGTACTTTCCTTGCCCAACAAAGATTTCACCAAGCTTTTTCCATATTTCCAATACCATATAGTAATGCATAAGACCAAGATCCTTCATCTCAAATTCGGAAATCTTACACTAAACAATCAAATTCTCAACACCTGTCAGAAATAGATGAATGACATACAATAACAAATTAAATGGTTCATCTTCAACAACTTTGAAGTACAGATTAGGATCAGCATCACTCTTTACAAAACCAAGACTCAACAAATAGCCATCAATTCGAGAGTACCATGCATGAGGAGCCTGCTTAAGCCCATGCAGCGCTTTCTTCAATTCACAAACATTTGTCTCTATTATGAATCTCAAAGCCTTGAGGTTGTTCAATATTTACTTTCTCTTCAATGACTCCATTAAGAAAAGTCCTTTCAACATCCATTTGATGTAGTTTCCAACCTGTAATAGAAAAAAGAGCAATAATAGATCTAATAGAAGAGTGCTTGTCAACAGGACCAAATGTGTCTTCATAATCTTTTCCCTCTTTCTAGGAGAATCCACGAGCCACAAATCTTGCATTGTACTTCTCAATGCTTCCATCAGTTGCACGCTTATTTTGTAGATCCATTTGGAAGACACGATAGATTTTCCTTCGGGTCTTGGCACAATCTCACATACATCATTCTTCAATATGGATTGGTACTCTTCAATGATAGCATCTCTCCAAGCTTGATGTCCAACTGCCTCTTCAAAGGTGGATGGCTCAAATTCAATGATCTTACACATCAATGCTACATAACCTAAATACTTCTTTGGCCTCTTGCTTTCTCTAAAGGTGCCACGAGGTTCCACATGTCCTTCTACTTCTTTTAAAGTTGTTTCAAGCTAGGTTGGTCTTTTCCTAGTCTCAAGTACAATGACACTTGGTGGATCAACAGATTCATGTGGTTCATCTGAGTCTTCTAGAGGATTTTGTTCCATAGGTTCAAGCTCTTTAGGTTTTGATTCCACATTCTTAGGAGCCACCTGCATGTCATCATCAGAGTCCAAGTGTAATCCTTTGGACTTCCAGAAAGCAACATCCTCATCAAAAATAACATCCTTGCTAGTTTCAATTGATTGTTATCCTAGAATATAGATTTTGAAAGCTTTTGAATTTTCACTATAGCCAACAAAAGTTTCCTTCTTCCTAGAAGGCTCCAACTTTGTCATTTTCTCCTTGGGAAAATGAATATAAATAGGACAACCAAAAATTCTTAAATGTTCAACATTGGGCTTCTAGCCTGTAAAGGCTTCTTCAAGAGCCTTATATTACAAGATTCAGTGTGGAGATCTATTTTGAACATAAACAGTTGTCTTTGAAGCTTCTCCCCAAAGAAATATAGGCAACTCTTGATCATGAACACTGTTTTAAAAAACGACCGAGTCAACATTGACTCGGCCGGGTTGATCCGGGTCATTAGCCTCCACAATGAAACGGTGGGTGAATCGGTTCGGACAGCGAAACGGACCGTTTCTGTTATGACTCGGCCGAAACGGACCATTTCTGTTATGACTCGGCCGAAACGGACCATTTCTGTTATGACTCGGCCGAAACGGACCGTTTCTGTTATGACTCGGCCGAGTCACAAGAAACAGCCAACGCGATGTTAACTCAGCAATTTAACAACTTTTAAATGGATTTTAAATTTGTTTGGTGGTTAGTTTGGACTCTGATGATGATGATGATCCAGAGATTGATTGACATGATCTTGGCTCCTCTGGCAGTAGCTACTAGCCAGTAGTACTAGTACTGGAGTCTGGTCACCGTCACAATTTACTTTTGTTGTAGACATTTCTAGCCTCCTTGGTTATGTGTTTTTTGTTTTGAGTCTTTGATCATGTATGACAATTGACTATGTATTGCCATTGGGTACCATTTTGATATAATGGATTGGTTCATGAGCCTACTTTGATCATATGTTGTCTTCCATCTATATTATAATGCTGTGTGTTTGGAAACATGAATGAAAATCTTTAAAATTATGTTTAAAATCTTCAAAATTATGTTTTTCATAAAAAAACTAAATATTTAATGTATTTTTTACAACGACCGAGTCATTGAAAACGAGCCGGCCGAGTCATTACCGTTTCGGAGTCGGAGTCGGAGTCATTGCTCGGCCGAGTCGGAGTCGGAATCGGAGTTTTAAAACATTGATCATGAAGCATGGCTTTGGTAGCTTCCATAATGGTTCCTGCTTTTCCTTTTAGCAACACCATTTCGTTGAGCCCTTTATATAGTTTTCCCCTTGATCGAATGGGTGTGTCCCTTGCGGGAGCCTACCTGAGGATTTTAGGAGGTCGACTTGACTAATAGGAGCCCGACATCAATTTTTGGGCCAAAAATACCAATTTCAAAGATTTCAAATTTCTTTCTTTTGTAAGTCCATATGGGACTTGACATAAAATAATTTTCTTTTGACTCTTAGCATTTAAAAAATTCATAATTAATAAGACCGGCCATAGTTACAAAAATCAACAAGTAATGCATGCAATATTCATTTGGATAGCAATTTTCAACAAATTAGGGCACAATTTAGCATAACCTAGAATCAATTATTCCATACATTAGACATTAAGGAATGAAAATTCAACAATTCAGTCCACTTCCAAGATAACATGCGCAATTTCCATCCATTAGACCAAAGAATAGCTCCAAAAAATATCCAAGATCAGCTCCAAATATCGAAATGCATCCAAGATCTCCAATTCATCCACAAGAGAACCAAGGTTGAATTCCTCCGATGAGGCTGAAAATCCAAGAGGTGTGATGATGAGAAGCTATAATGACATGTTATACTTATATGAGGCACGTTAATGCCTAGTTAGCCTACTAGCCCGTCTAAATCATGAAATAACGTGCAAATACTAATCTAGATCACAATCCTACCTAGTAGCCTTTCACAAATTAAATAAAACTCCATATGTTCAAGTTGAAATGTTGACATCATGCTAGCGGATTCCCTTTGAGGGTTAACGTTGAGGGCAATGCATGCCTTGCAAGTGTAGAGGCCCTCTAAAATCATGGTCTAGGGGTTGGCCCCTAGATCTCTATCATAATCATCCTGTGGACCCCAGTTTTGGGTTTGGGACACACAATGGGTCTCATGGGTAACAGATCATACAATAGCTCCTATTTTATTAAGGCTAAGTTAATTTACTAGGAAAACTTATTTGCAGAGAGGCCGAGTTATTGCAACAGCTAAATTTATTTGTGGAGAGGCTAAGTTATTACAGAAAATGAATTTATTTTTTGAGAGGTCGAGTTATTTCAACAGCCGAATTTATTTGTGGAAAGGACAAGTTATTGCAACAGCCGAATTTATTTGTGGAGAGGTCGAGCTATTACAGCAGAAAAATTTATTTGTGGAGAGGCTTAGTTATTGCAGTAACAGAATTTATTTCTGGATAGGCCGAGTTATTGCAGCAGCTGATATTATTTGTGGAGAGGTTGAGTTATCACAGCAGCTGAATCTATTTGTGGAGAGGTCGAGTTACTGCAACAGCTGATTAAATTTGTGAAGGACGATTTACTTCTAGGAGGCTGAATTGTTCTGAAGGGCTGATTTCGTAATGGAGGCCAAATCTAATTTGTGGGGTCAGTATTCTTCCTAGAGAGGCTGCAATTTTTCTTGGGGTAGCATCTGTTGAATTTTGTAGCTATGATCAGTCTTCATAATTAAAGTTTTTGCCTTCCAAATATATATGAAATGATAAATATAAATGTGGATTTCAAGTCAGCTTCAAAAGAGGGAATTAGAATTCTTAAAATTCAAAATTAAATTTATTTTCCCTCGAAAAGATCAAGTCCCCCAGCCCCAAAAGTACAAATCGGCTGTATGAATAGACACCCAATTAGGGATCTTTCGATCAACTATTTAAAGGCCATTCGACCTCCTCCTCTTGGCACAATTTCGGATCACATGATATCATCTGAGACATGATGAAGGGCGAATTTGAGGCATGAAGAAGGACAAATCTTAGTCATGATCTGAGGCAGAAAGAAGCTCAAGTTTGACTTATGTTGACTTCGCATGTGGCAATCTTCTGTGATTTTTTCTAGGCAGCAATTCAATTTTTTGTTAAGAGAACAAGAGACCTATATTCGGTCTAGACGACTTGAGTTGCCCAGCATGTACAGGAGGCTGAACATATTTATGTCTGACGAAGTTTGCCCTGGGTTTGGTTACTGGTCAGTTTGACTTTTATTTGATTGGAAAGTTCAGATTGTATCTCTTGTTAAATTGGACAATTTCTCTAAGAAAAGTCATAGTTGAGATGCTAGACATGACTTTCTATTTTCAGAAAGTCACTCCAAGATTGTCAGAAATGAAGTCACTCCAAGATTGTCAGAAATGAGATTTTATTTAAGGAAATTCATCCTCGAGCTGCCAGTTTTCAACAATTTGATATTTCCTTGAATTGCAATATGCACCATTGCTTGATCGAAGTTCCTTTGCCAACATTCCCATAAATTTCAACTAGCCTATTCGCTTGCCAACATTCAATAGCATTGTCCATATTAAAATATTTTTAATAAGATTATAAAATTGCATAGGATTGTGAACTAACCTACAAGACCAAGGATAAGCTTGGTTGAAAGGTAGAAGAGTTCCCCTGAAAGTGCAAACAAGACCATTCCAAGTATCACACACCAATTGAAGATTTCGGTTGATGGAGTATGTTCTCCTGAAAGAATTCTATGGATAATATTTATGAAGTATCCTGTTTTTACTGACATGATACTAATCAACAAAGTGGAAAGATTACAAGTCGTATGAAGAAAATATTATATCATTATACATTTGCTTGAACTAAATGAAGCATTCCTTGATTGACTGATCAATGATAACATCACATGGTTAACAATGTCATCTCATATGAAGAGGCATGGGACCCCATAGCTTGAATTACCCATCTATATTGATTATAGCAAGGAAAGTTGCACATGACAGGATTTAATGATATTATTTCTCCGAGGGTTTGTAAACCTTAGGTAAATCTTGAAGGATATGATTAAGAAAGCTCAAAGTGTTGAAATTTGATGATTCTATTGTACAAAGAAACCCTAGCTCAAGGAAGAAAAGGAAAACAACATGTTGATAATGAAGACAAGGATGATGAGTTTGCAGATGGATGCAAGAAGGCAAGGATCAAGAGGGAGAGTATCTGCAATCCTCAAAAGATAAGTATGTTATATCTCTCTTCCTTGATTATTATTGTTTTGCTATCCGCCTCTTGTGTTTGTTTCTTTTGCTAGGTTATAATTGTTTCGTCCATGACCTCCTTGTGAGGGTTGCAGGTACACCGTAAAGGCTGCCAAGACTCTGGCAGTAGATGAAAGCATTGGGAAGAATGAAGCAAATCTTGTGACTAGAGGATTCTCCTAGAGCAATTCGTGTTCAAGGAGGAGAAATTGTACTAACATCTATAATCATACCTGATAAGCAGAAGAGCTCCTTGTTCAAAGGGAGCAGGCAGGCCATAAAGATTGAAGGATGTCATTGTGTCGAAATCTGTGGGAAGTCAATGATGACTTCAAAGTGGATTTACAAGATCAAGCATTTGTTAGATGGAACCATAGAGAAGTACAAAACAAGGATTCTCCTAAGAAGAGGGAGAGGAGTATGAGGAGACATTTTCTCTAGTTGTCAGGAAGAAGAAGTGTACAAGGAAAAACCTCTAGACTTTGAGGTACATGAGAGGGGATCTCATGTTTGCAAACTGGAGAAAGCTTTGTACAAACCTCAGGTTTTGTATGGATATCTGAAAAATCTTGGTTGATCTTGTTTTTGATGAGAGTGGAAGGACTCGCTTATCAAAGGGAGCAATCATGACAAAGGGAATTGATATCTAGGATCGAGATGAAGGATCTTGGTTGGATATATTACTTCTTGGGACTAGAAGTGTGGCAAAAGCCAAGTGAGCTCTTCCTTGGTCAAAAAAAAAGTGTATTATTATGATCCTTCAGAGATTTGGGTTGATGGACAGCAAATCCATGGTCATTCCCATGGTATCCAATCTGATGAAGCTGAGCGGCATAGGGAGCATCTTCGATTGTCTCAATACAATTTGTTTCAACATTAGAGTGAGCACCCAGTCAGGGTGACCAGAAAGCAGTTGCAGTGATGGTTTCAAGTTGGCCACTTTATGGTTGAGCTAAGGCATGTCGCACAACATGTGTTGAGATATCGCATGGTACAGTTAGATATGGATTGAGATATGTCTCATACAACTGCAGGGATTCACAGATTCAGATTGGACCGAGAATGTAGAAGTCGGAAAAAGTACATCAGGATGATGGTTCAGCTTGGGGTCTACTATGATAAGTAGGAAGCAGATAACATTACTGAAGCAAAGTATATTGCAGTTTGTTTGGCAAGCCATGAACCAGTGTTGCTTCGAAAGCTACTTGCACAATTGTTTTGTCAAGTGCAGAAGGCCACCATGATGGAAAGTCAAAGCACGTGGTACAAAAGTAGCAATGTGGCTCCTATGCATTTCTATAATCACGCTGGCTCTTGACATTCTCACAAAGCCTTTGTCCCTAGAGGAAGTTGGCATACTTCTGGTACAATCTTGGAGTGATTGAGAATGCTTCCCTTAGTTGAAGGGAGTGTTTATGTTGTAGCATCAAGGGGCACATAATCTCCCTTAGGTCATGGTTATTGACTAAGAAGCCATGTAATATGGTTTGGGAGATTGGCTCAGTAGCATTAAGTTTGGGATTTCTCCCCTAGTCAAGGGTTATCTGACCATATTGCCATGGGTTATGGCTAGTGGGTTGAGCTTGTGCTTTCAGCATCGGGCAAGTATTTTACCATTTAATAGCATGTGACGACATGTGGGAATGGTAAATGCACCCAGGGATTCACCATGTGTCAAGGGGTCCCTAATTCCAAGTAACGACTCGGTGGATTGGTGAAACAGGGGCTAGTCTTATTTTAAGGGGTGCCTGACCAACCAAAGGGTAATTGGCTTGAGAGTGACTAGATCCTTTCCATGATGCTTTCCTTTGCATGATGTTGATGCGGGATGCTTTCCACGTGGTTCTGGTATTGAACATCAGGTGGATGGATTCATCAACATAGTTGAGCTCATTCAACCTTTTCCTGGGATAGAGAATTTTTTATTCAACTAGACAACATCTGGGAAAGTCATTATGAATACCTCCCTAGCTAAGAGGGAGTGCTGAATTTTTGTAGCTATGGTCGATCTTCATAATTAAATTTTTAGCCCTCCAAATATATATGAAACGATAAATATAAATGCGGATTTTAAGTCGGCTCCAAAAGAGGCAATTAGAATATTTAAAATTCAAAATTAAATTTATTTTCCCTCCAAAAGATCAAATCGTCCAGCCCAAAAGTACAAGTCGACTCAGTAAATAAAGACACCAATTCCGGCTTTTTTTATCAATATTTACAAGCCATTTGACCTCCTCCTCCTGGCATAATTTTGAATCATAAGATATCATCTGAGGCATGAAGAAGGATGAATCTAAAGCATGATCTGAGCCAGAAAGAACCTCAAGTTTGACTTCTATTGACTTTGCATGTGTGGGAATCTTCTGTGATTTTTTCTGGGCAGCAGTTTGAATTCCTATGAAGAGTACAGGAGACCTAAATTCTGTATAGTTGACTTGAGTTGACCATCATGTACATGAGGCTGAACATATTTCTGTTTGACCAGGTTACACCTGGGTTTGGATACTACTAAGTTTGACTTTTATTTGACTGAAAAGTTCAGATTGTATCAGTTGTTGAATTGACAATTTCTCTAAAGGTTGTTGGGTTTTTCCTTGGTTAGGGTTTTCCTAGAATAAATTTTGTCTCTTGTTCGGTTGTCTCTTTATGATCCTACTGGCTTTATTGTTTATATTGTTAAGATTTTCTGTGTAATTGCTTAATGATGGATGTGACACAAGATAAATTAATGAAGTAATCATTGGAAGTAATTATCAGTCTAGAAAATCTTGAAAAACCAATAGTATCAGTAAATTTCCAGAGCTATTTCAACACAATTCTTCAGCCAGTAATGCCATTTGCAGGACAAATTCACAAGTTCTAAATTTTGTATTAATGAAGTGATTGACATGTATTTCCATGCTCCAAACTTAATAAACTAATTGGTTGACTTTATTGCTATCTATTTTTGCCCATGGTGGATTTATTTTTTAGCAAAAACATTTTTTTATCGTGGCATTAGCATTAATAAACATAGCTACTAGATTTTGTATACTAGTTGAGTTTCCTTCACTAGAAGAGGGATTCCCTTTACCTGTCACAGTGGTGATATTGTTGGTTATTTGTTGTATCGTCGTAAAATTTATTTACCAGCGAAGTGTTTGACAAAATATCTGCCTACAAAGTGTTTGACAAAATGTTTAACTGGTAAGAAAATCAATATTACAAGTTTATTTCAGTAGGGGACATTACATTGCACATTGTCTAGGTCACCTAGTGAGACTTTGCATTAGGTGCTAGAATTTTTGTAACACTTCCTATTTCAACAATTGGAGAAATTATTCGACGAAGTTGACTCAAACCTTAATGTTGCCTATGATGAAGACCTCCCAGACATCACTGTAAGAACCATGTGTGCACCTCTTCCATGTCGTTGATCCTTGTTCTAATACGGGAGTAGATAATTACAAGGAAAATCAAAGACCTTCTATCACATCTTGAAGAGAACAACAGTTATAGCAGTCATGCTATTTCTGATTTTAACCATAAAGAGGTAGTAGAAGACAATTGTGACTTAAGCCATGGTGACAAAGTCATGACAAAAGATGAGACTCAATGTTTTCACTATATGTCTAGCACTGAGAAGAATGATTGTGATCTTGAAGATAAGGAAACTGCAAATACTGAGTCATTAAGTATTTTCAGCTACAAGAAAGAGAAATTCCACAAGGCATGTGAACTTAATGAATTCATCATTACTAGCCCAACAGGAAAGTCTTTTCTGGCATGTTGTGAGGGTGACCCTGTTTATGATACCGGTGATAAACATCTCAGACAAGCAAACGCAAATATGAAACATGATCAATGACTTGTTTCAACGACATTCTTATCATCCAAGAAGACCTCCAGTACTTCAATATCGAGCAGCATAACGGGTATACTAATTGGATACGTATTTTGTCTGCTTCAATCAACAGCGAGTTTGATTTTCATGTGGCTTTGCAATGCCAAATTCTATAGGGAAAATTAGATTACATTGAGGGTAAAGAGGCAAGAATATAATTTGTTCCCCAATGTCCTTTAATATTTGAACTCAAAATCTATGTTGAGGAGGTTAATCAGAAGATACCATACTAGTTGTTGGTGTTAACACTCATTACATAAGACACACCCACCAAAGGATAGCAGAGGACAATGTGATGATGGCAATGCCTATGGGAGAGCAACCTAGAGATGGAAATGTTTGCCAACTTCTTGTCAGTGGGAAGCCCTATACTAACATTATATGTGACATCATTTACCATGAAAGGGAGCATCAAACCTTGAAGCCAAACTTGCCACGCGCTATTGATGTTGTGTCTAACTTTGCATTTGTGCAAAGATGATTTACCTTATAGAAGAAGAGGGGTTGACCATTCTTAGTAGTGACCAACAGCTTGAGATGAATATGACCCTGTAGAACATCCTCATGGAGGAGGGGAAGAAAGAACCCGAATTGGCAGGAAAAAAATTGTGGCCCATGGGGCTATAGTGCACTTGGAAAGAAAATCAGAAAAGGAATGGACACTGTGATGCTTAAATCCTTCATCAACGAGAGTAAGAATGTTTGTATATCAATAATAAAAAGGGGAAAAGAAGGCAATTGAACATGGTCATGCTTTGTTGCCTAAGAACATTGATTTTGACTCACGGAGAATTGTTGGAGCACAGGGAGATATGATCATATTCAAGCTTGGATAGAATCAATTCTTAGTAGTACAGATCATCAACGGCATCAAATCACAGTGTTGTTAATCCAAGGTATTGTTGAGAAACCAATTGCTAGAAGATAATGATTGATTTCTCTTAACTTGATAATTACTCGTGAATGTCTGTTGGTTTCTTATTACTTATATTAACTTCTCCATCAAGTAATTATACAAATGTGCAAAACAAAAAGATCTCAACAAGGCAAAGAACACCAGAAATGAGGCTCGAAGCAAGAGCAAAACCCCACAAGTGGGAAAACCCAAACAATCCTTATCTTATAGAATCAAATATAAATGAGATAT
>APFE030781933.1:27628-61853 GCA_000404065.3 Pinus taeda
TTTAAATTAGATTTTAACTTTATAAAAAATTATAAAGTCACTTTAGGAGAAAAATTAAAATCTTTTGGACACTTTCCCTAGGCAAAAGATCAAAGCCTAAGGGAACCCCCTGCCCTCCGGTACCAAATTTCAACAACGCAACCGCCTCTCAAGGCACATACCCCACTCCGTTGTTCCTAAGGTATGACCTCACAAGACCATTTCCTAATCCCAAGGAAATGTATGTCCTTCGGGCCATTCTTTACCAAGTCCATGTATCCAACTTAGGATGTTAATCCTAGTCAATCACAGTACATGAATCAATAATGTACATCCCTAATGCTTATCCAATCCACCATTCTCCCTACCAGTGTTCATGCACTAGACTTGCGGTTGTTAGTCCTGGTCATATTACGTGACAAATGGAGAACACGATGTCCACCCTCACTCCCTCTTAATTGTTAAAATTTGGCAGCTCAAGGACGAATTTCTTCTAGAAGAAATCATATCCTTTAGTTCTTTTTGAACCACGTATAATAAAATAAAATTTCTAACAATTTAATACGACTTTCCAAAAATAGTAAGTCACATCTCAATTTGGAAGTGACTTTCCAAAAATAGAAAGTCATGTCAAAATGATCAAGGATGATCTCGACATATGGAATCCACTTTAAAATCAAATCAATCATGATTATACAAGTCAAGAGTTAATATTTTTATCATTACTAGTATTATTATTATTATGATACTATTATTTTTAAAATAATCTAAAGTCATTCATCTTTAATGGATTAAAAAAAAAACGAATTATCTTATGGAATAAGTAAATTAAATTGAGAATCTCTTACTTGGCAAATTGAACCTCTCTCTTGGAATAAAATAGTAATTCCACATTTAAGAGAATGTAACTCTCCCTCACTAATTCAATGTATGGCAAAAGTGTAACTCCTCCTCATTAAATGCACATGTAACTCATTCAATTTGATTTGTAGCTCTCACCAAATATTCTCTCATGTCTAAATGCAACTCCCTCTCCCCCTAATTCGAATTATAACTCCTCAAAACAAATGTACCTCTCTCTCTGTTCTTGGGATGAGTTGCACTTCTCCTCAAGTAACTTCTCCCTCATGGAATACAGTTCTCATATTATTGACTCAAGACATGAATTCATTTTGTAACTCCTCTCCTTTCTCATTTATTCAAGCAAGAGCAAGTAAGTTGAGAGTAGAATGTTTATTGTGAAGAAGGACTGTTAGTATTGAGTGTGTGCAAGAGAAGTGTGACAACAAGTGAAGAGTAAGAGCAAGTGAACAGCTAGAGCAAGTGTGAAGGACAAGATTTGATCAAGAGAAGGAGATCTTAAAGCAAAGAACAAAACCACTTCAATAGCAAGTTGATTAGACATTGGTGACTTTATTCATTCTCATTCTCTCTCTTTGTACTCTGTACTCTGTTGAACAATTGAAGAAATCTAATAGAAGAATAATCATTTGGGCTTTCCCCTTGTGGGTTTTTCCCTAGTCATTGGACCTAACTCTCAATGTCTTATATTTGTGCTTAGTTGTCTTCATATGATCCTTAAGTTTATATTCTATCTACAATTGTTGATCTAAAAAGTTTTGAAGAAGAAATATGCATACTAAGTAATTGTAACAGCATAGAACATTCAATTTTCTACAAAGTACATTCAATTTTATGCAAAGTACATTCAGTTTTCTGCAAAGTACATTAATCTTTTTGCAAAGTACATTTAGTGTCATTCAGCTTTATGCATAGAACTTTTAGATTTTTAACATGGTATCAGAGCCTTGGTGAAGACAAGTCCAAGGAGACTGGAGCTCACCTTAAGAGACCCCACTTGCTGCCAAAGTTTTATGATCAAGATGACTTCCTCCTACTTCAGGGAACAGGGAAAGTTGAATATGCATCACACTTTGGTCCATGGAAAGCAAGGCTAGATATCACTCTTGAAGAACACGAAGTTTTGGAGCATGTTGAAGACACAATAGTTTATCCACTAGAGAATGCAAGTGTTGCTATCAAATCCAAATATGAAAAGGGTGAAATCAAAGCTAGAAAAATTATCCTTGATTCTCTTAGTGATCATCTCATTACTTATGTTTCTGGCTAAGTTGCAAGAAACATTGGAGAAGGGTCTGTTTCTGGCCGAAAACGAGAAAACTCGTACCTTACGGCCTAGAAACGCGTTTCTGGTCGTACTGGCCCGTTTCTCGAGCAAGAAACGTGGCTAGTACAGCCAGAAACGCGTTTCCAGGCCGTACGATGGAGTTTCCTCTTCTAACTTGACTTTTTCTTGTATTTTTTGTTTTATGTTTTTGCTTCTAATTTTTTATTGGGCGACTAAAATATCTTCTAGATGCTTCTAGATGCCTCTGAGTGGGGCAACCTAATGTTCAAGCCTATGGCCCTAGTGTTGATATGCAGTTCATGGTAATGTTAAATTGTTAAAGTAAAAGTGACATTCTCACTTTTACTTAAATTTTTAACATTACCATGAAATGACTCAGGATGTTTGAGAGTGGTTTCGCCCTCACTGGATTTCATATGGAGAAAGTAGAATTTTATATCTCACTCAAAATCCAGCAGACTTATCTGTTTTTCAAGATTTTAGGATTGGGGGGGATTAGAATGTTTCCATTGGATTTTGTCATGTACTAGGGTATGGAACTTGCATTTAATCAAGAGAACCAAGCCCTCTATGCATGGGAGACTCCCATAATCAAGAGCACATAGGGTACTAGGGTATGGAACTTGTATTTAATCAAAAGCACTAAAATCGTTCGACTATGTAGGAGGAGACTCCCAATCAAGCATGAGACAAGAAATTAGAAATTTCTCATGGCTGATTTTTGATATTGCTATTTTCATTATGTGATCATTCATGAGTAAATGTGATGTAAAATTAGAGACTTATAGTTTATGCATTGACAATTGACAATTTAATCATAATGTGATAAATTAGAATGTATATATATGCTTTATGATTGACATTCTTAAATGTCCTATTTATATTTATAATATATATAATATATTATATATATATTATGTTTCCTCGTTTCCAAAATTTGGGGAGGTTACATTTCGTACTCGTGCCCATTTCGGAAACTCGTACCCGTTTCCCCGTTTCGTGCAACGTAGGTTTCTAGTTTAAAGAACGCTAAAGAAATGTATGACAAATTAATTGAAATGTTTGCAATTAGTAACTTGAAGTAGATTATTGCCTCGAAGAATCAGTGGAATGACATCAAGTTAAACAGAAGAGAAACAATTCAAACATACTTCTTAAGAATGACCAAAATCAAGAATCAACTGTCAACAATTGGTGAAGTTGTACCCGACAAAGAAATGGTGTTGATTACGCTTGGAGGCATTTCTCCTGTTTGTGAGACTTTTGTCATCACCATTAGCAATATCAACACTATTCCCACATTTAATGAACTCCTGGGAAAGTGTATCCAAGAGGAGGCCAGAATGATCTCCAGAAGGAGTATTTGACACCATGAAGGAGGAGAACCTACTGCATTTTTAGTCTATAACAAGATAAAGAAAGGTAATAAAAACAAATAAGTTTTTAAATCAAATAAAGAGAATGTAGACATGTCAAAAGTTAGATGCTTTAACTGTCAAAAGCATAGTCATTGTGCTCATGACTATAAAGAAAGAAGAAGAGCATCTAGATTCAAAAACAAATCTGATTATAGATAAAACACTTTTGAAAATCAAATAAAAGACCATCATAAGAAAACATGAAATCCAAGGTATAGAAATAATGCAACGGAGAGTTAGTTAGAATATTTTCTTGTTTCTGTTCTTTCCAGTTTTTCTTCTGCAGATTCATTTGATAGTTGGTTAGTTGATATTGGTGTTTCCAAACATTTTACTGGTTACAAAGAAACACTCTCTAATCTAGTTGAGAGGCAGACTAATTTAAATGTTATCCGTGGAGATAATTCTACTCACCAAGTTAAAAGTTATGGTTCAGTTTCATTTCAGTTAGATGATGGCAAATCTATTTTTCTACAAAGTTTTGTATGTACCTGGTTTACAACCAAAAAAAATAATAATAATTCTAGTATCCATATTTGCTCTAGCAAATAAAGGAATGAAAGTTGTTTTTATTAATGGAAAAGTTAAGTAAAGTCTTTCAGTAGAAATCACATAAGAGAAATTTTTGGCCGACGCATTTCTAACCAACAAGTGTGGTTCATCATCGGGACCAGATGAAGAGGCAGACCATGGCAAAGGCTTAAATACAGAGCAATGTAGAGACCAAAATTTCAAGTAACGGCGATATTTGAATAATAATATTTACTATATATAATATTAATATATTAAAAACAATATTATTAAGTAATAGCTATAATTAACAACTAGTTTTGAATAATATTTAATTATGATTTGTTATTAATTTATTTAAAAACAAATATTATGGAGTTCAAAAGAAATATATATAAAAATAAAATAATATATATATTATATATATATATATAATATATATTATATATATACATATCACCTAAACACGGGGATTCGTATCCTAAGATACAGGGATTCTATTTTTTTAGCATATGGGATTCGGATTCGGGATTTGGACACGTTGACCCCCTTAGAAGAGGACATGTTAGGATTCAGTATATATTATTTTATTAGATTATATATATATATATATAATATATATATTGTAGGATTCATTATATATTATTTTATTAGATATATATATATTAAAAATTAGATATTTCTTACACAAATTATCATTAATGATACAAATTCATTGATTTCAAACATAGATCTTCATCTAGATGTTAGTTTTACTGTTTACAAAGTAAGTAACATTATAGCATGCATAGTAGGATTCATTATATATTATTTTATTAGATATATATATATTAAAAATTAGATATTTCTTACACAAATTATCATTAATGATACAAATTCATTGATTTCAAACATAGATCTTCATCTAGATGTTAGTTTTACTGTTTACAAAGTAAGTAACATTATAGCATGCATAGTACATACAAAATTCAAATACCTGCATAAACCCTCACAAACCTCATAAACCCTCACTTTTTTAGGATTCGAATCCCAAAATCAGGACACGACCGAGATTCGATGGTGTCCTGTTAAGACACGTGGTGTCTCGTTTTAGGATTTGAATTCCCATCGAATCGTGTCGGGTTCGTGGGATTCGGACACGTGACCTATTTTGGACGAATCGGAATCTATTATATATTAAATTAAAGTGTAATCAATAAATAAAACAAGGTCAACAATAAAATATGGCGCTGAGGCCCATTAAACAAATAACAAAAATACTAAAAGGATTTAAGAATGAAAAGGATGATAAAATACTTAAGAAAACACTAAGGGTCAAGAAAATAAACTCTAATGAAGAATAAATCAACAACAAATACTATAAAAATGACACCAATACCTACATAGATAAACAAACAAACAAAATAAATCCCAAAAAAAAACCTAAAAAACTAGGAGGACAAGACAAGGACCAAACTTCTACTAATATTGCAACCATTGTCTTTATTCAAATTATTGGGTCTTTTTTCAATTTCTATTTCCTCCCTCAATTTACGATGATGGAAATGACTAACCCTAGGAACGACTTGGGCATCCTCAATGCAGATGTGATGCTTAGATTTATCTGCATGCTCTGCCAAAGCAGACGAGCGGGTCCTGCCACGCTTGATGTCAGCGGCATGCTCACAAATCCTTTGATTAATCGAGCGACCAGTCTCACCAATGTAGGGAGTCCCACAAGAGCATGGGATAACGTAAACACCCTTCATATTCTTGGGCTCCACTCGGTCTTTTACACATCTAACGGAGCTCCATATGGTATTTAAAGGCCTAAAGGTTGAAGCCACCTTATGCTTTCTTAGAATCCTTGCAAGACGTGAAGGGCTTTACAAAGTCAATGGTAAACCCATTCATGCACTAGTCCATGATATCGATCTTCAGTGTCAATTATGGCACAAGAGATTTGCTCACCTACGCTACAAAGCCTTACCCCATGTAAGGAAGATGGTTTCTGGAATGCCTAAGATCAAAATGGATCATGAAGGAGTTTGCCCAGGATGTGCAAGTAGAAAGCATATAAAGGGAGCATTCCCTTCAAGCAGAACAAAAACTAGTCAAGTACTTCAACTCATACATTCTGATTTATGTGGACCTATCCCTGTTACTTCTCTTGGTGGCTACTTGTATTTCATGATTTTTGTTGATGATTTTTCTTGCAAGACATGCATATTTTTTTTACAAAGAAAGGGCAAGCCTTTAACATATTCAAAGATTTCAAGGCTCTGATTAAAAATCCAACTAGAAAGTTGATCAAAGCTTTGAGCTCTGATAATGGGGGAGAGTTCACCTCCAATGATTTTAATTATGTTTGCAAACATGCCGAGATAAAGAGAAACCATTGTGTCATACAATCATCAACAAAATGTTGTGGCTGAAAGGAAGAATAGAACCATTGTGGAAACAGTCAGAGCCATGCTACATGATCAATACCAAGATTTTGTGAGGAGAAGCTACAAATATTGTTGTTTATGTGCAAAACAGAACTCCTCATCGAACCTTAAACAATAAGACTCTTGAAAAAGTCTTCAATGGTAAAAAGCCTAAGGTGAGTCATTTGAGAATCTTCGGTCGTCTTGTATACGTCCATGTGACAAAAGAGAAAATGAACAAACTAGAAGCTTCAGGTAAGAAAGGTATGTTTGTTGGTTATTGTGATAATTCAAAAGCTTATAGAAATTATGTACCTGGTCAAAGAGCAAAGAGCTATAGAGTTTAGTAGAGACATAACATTTGATGAAAATGTGAAGATGTAGCTCTTAGAAAAGCAACAAACTCTCCTCCTCCTACCATTACTGAAAGACAAATTGTTAATGAAAAAGAGGTTGCATCTGACTCTGAATCGGAACTTGAGAATGAACTTGTTGATAATCCAATGGGTTCTAGGATCCTCTAAATTCTCCACCAAATGATCCTCCTACCAGAAAGAGACCACTATGGCTGCGAGATACCTTGCAAGATGTTGAACAACAAGCTGCCCCAAGAGGAATGTTCAGAGAAAGTAAGAAGCCAAGTCAATTTCAATGGTATGTTGTTGCCATGAGCAACATCATTCACGCAAAACCATGCACCTTTGAAGAAGCTACAAAAGAACAAGTCTAGAAAGATTTCATGACTGAAGAATACGAGTTCATCATCCAAAATGATGTCTAGGAAGTGATTCCTAGACCTCAAGGTCAGTTTGTTGTCACTTCCAAATGGTTGTTTAATATTAAACATGGTGCAGATGGTAGTATTGAAAAAATATAAGGCTAGATTTGTAGCTAGGGATTTATTTCAGAAAGAGGGAATAGATTATGATGAGCTTTTTGCACCTGTAGCTCAATATACTACTATTTGATTTGTTGTTTTCTTGCATAGCTTCCTTAAGGAAGAGGTATTTGTGGAACAGCCACAACGCTTTGAAGAGCATGACATGGAAACTCATGTATGCAGACTGAGGAAAGCCTTATATCGATTGAAGCAAGCTCCAAGAGCTTGGTATACTCACATTGTTAGCTACCTGATAAGGCTTGGAAGTTGGTTTCACAAGAAGCAGTGTAGACCCAAACCTCTACTTGAAGGTTGTCCAATGTATACCTTTGATTTTGGTATTGCATGTTGATGATTTATTCTTGATAGGAGGGAAACCTCTTATCCTCCAGTGTAAAGGAGTTAGCTTCTGAATTTGAAATGAAATACCTTGGTTTGATGCATTACTTTCTGGGTCTCGAGGTTTGGCCAAGACCTAGTGACATTTATCTTTCTTAAGGTAAATATGTTTTTAAGCTTCTTGAAATATTTGTTATGGTAGAATGTAAGTCCATGCATACTTCTATGGAAATGAACTTTAAGAAATTATGAGGCAAAGTTGCAGGACCTAATTTGGCAAATCCTATAGAGTATAGACAGCTCATTGGTGCTTTGATGTTTTTGGTAAACAGTAGGCCTGACATATGCTTTGTTGTAAACACTTTACGTCATCATTTGATTGATCCCTTTCATGCCCATTGTATTGTTGCAAAACATGTACTCAGATACTTGCATGGAACTATCAATTTAGGATTGAAATACAATGCTAAAAATGTAAGACTTCATGCATATATTGATGTTGATTGGGTTGGTAACTCTACTAATAGAAAGAACACTTTTGGGTGTTGCTTTAGTTTGGGATTTGCCATGCTCTCTTGGATAAGCATAAAGCAAAATTATGTTGCATTGAGTACAGTGGAAGTTGAGTACATTGTTGCTAGCATGGCTAGTTGTGAGGCAGTTTGGCTGAGAAAGCTTTTTGGGGAACTATTTGAGCAAGTTTCAAACACAACAGTTATATATTGTGACAATAAGAGTGGGATTTGTCTTGCAGAAAGTCATGTGTTTCATGGCAAGTCCAAGCATATGAGATCAAGTATCACTATATCCGGGATAAGGTGCAGAGAGAGCAATGAGGCTCCATCACATCTCCTCTGATAATCAGATAGCTGACATTCTTACCAAGCCTTTACCGAAAGGGAAGTTCTTGGTTTTTAGAGAGTAGCTTGGACTTATGGACGTGACCCTTCAACTGACTGAGAACATTGAGTTGTCTTTCCCCCTATTAGAGCTCACAAGATCAGCGAATGATGTCGGAAAGCTCTCGAGGATGAGGGACCACTTGTGTAGTGTGTGCCACAAGAGTAGGCCTTAGTATGCATTCGGCCCACATTATGGGACATGGGAAGAGCCACCTATCTAGCCAATAGGTGTAGTGAGACTTGTCTAGGATGCAGGTGTTCCACCACATTATGGGACATGGGAAGAGCCACCTATCTAGCCAATAGGTGTAGTGAGACTTGTCTAGGATGCAGGTGTTCCACCACTTGACACTTTTTTGTGTTTGATTCTTGTCTATGTGACTTGTTCGAGTCTTGTCTATGTGATGCACATGTTCTATCACTTAATCTTTTAGATGAAAATTGGTTGTGTGTAATCCTTGTCTATGTGACATGTGATGATCCATTCTTGTCCAAATTTGTGTCAAGTGGATGATTCTTTTTTAGATTGTTGCTTCATTGTTACAAATGTTACAGAGAAGAGTTGAGCTAAGATAAATGAAAGAGATCAAAGGAAGCAGAGATCTTTGATGTAGAAAGAAATTCCTACCTAACTAAGAAGGGGTGTTAAAATTTGGCAGCTCGGGGATGAATTTCTCCTAGAAGAAATCATATCTTTTAGTTATGTTTGAACCACCTATAATAAAATTCCATTTCTGACATTCTAATATGACTTTCCAAAAATAATAAGTCACATCTCAATTTGGAAGTGACTTTCCAAAAATAGAAAGTCATGTCTAAATGATCAAAGATGATCTCGACATATGGAATCCACTTTAAAATCAAATCAATCATGCTTATACAAGTCAAAAATTAGTATTTTTGTCCTTACTAGTATTATTATTATTATTATTATACTATTATTTATAAAATAAACCAATGTCATTCACCTTTAATCGATTAATAAAAACGAATTCTCTCATGGAATAGGTAAAGTAAATTGAGAAACTCTTACTTGGCAAATCGAACCTCTCTCTTGGAATAAAATAGTAACTCCACACTTAAGAGAATGTAACTCTCCCTCACTAATTCAGTGTATGGCATAAGTGTAACTCCTCCTCATTAAATGTACTTGTAAGTTTCTCATTCAATTCAATTTGTAACTCTCACCAAATATTCTCTCATGTCTAAGTGCAACTCTCTCCCCCCCTAATTTGAATTGTAACTCATGAAGACAAGTGTACCTCTCTCTATTCTAGGGATTAGTTACACTTCTCAAGTAACTCCTCCCTCATGGAATTTGATTCTCTTATTATTGGCTCAAGACATGAATTCGTTTTGTAACTCCTCTCATTTCTCAACTATTTAAGAGCAAGTGAGAGTTGAAAGTAGCATGTTCATTGTGAAGGAGAGCTAGTGTTGGGTGTGTGCAAAAGAAGTGTGAGAGCAAGTGAAGAGTAAGAGCAAGAGAAGATTTGGAGCAAGTGTGAAGGACAAGATCTTATCAAGAGAAGGAGATTTTCAAGCAAAGAGCAAGAGCATTTTAGCTGCAAGTTGGTCGGACATTGGTGACTTTATTCATTCTCATTCTCTCTCTTTGTACTCTACTGAACAATTGAAGAAAATCTAATAGAAGAAGAACCATTTGGGTTTTCCCCTTCTGGGTTTTGCCCTGGTCATTGGGCCTAACTCTCAGTGTCTTATATTTTGGTTGTCTTCATATGATCCTTAAGTTTATGTTCTATTTACAATTGCTGATCTGAAAAGTTTTGAAGAAGAAATTTGCATTATAAGTAATTGTAACAACATAAAACATTCAGTTTTCTGCAAAGTACATTAAGTTTTTTGCAAATTACATTCAATTCCATTCAGTTTTCTACAAAATACATTTAGTTTTCTGCATAGAACTTTCAAGTTTCTGGCAAAAAAAAAAATCTACATGAAACTTTCAGATTTTTAACATTACTCAGGGAGGAGATAACCACAAACCGAAGCTTGTCTCAAAAATACTCATCCTTCTACAAAAAGGAACTTCATCTATTCATCGGCTACCTGTTCTTCCATGGAGATTTTTTGAAGCTTCTCGACTCCTATCTGCATCATACCCTTGAATCATAACGCACTTCGACCTTTCTAGTTCTATGGCAATCTTCACGTAGCTTTGATCAATATAATAATCGAATCCATCATGTCATCAAGTAATTCATCAAACACTTCATGGAGTTAAACTTCTTCACAGCTCATTTTACAAGTCTTCATATTCTTTGCATTGCAACAGGGTTTTGCTTCATGCTTTACCAAGAAATCATATTAGTTCCTATCAAACCGTCTCACAACTGCTACATCTTCTGCTTCTACAAAATTCTGCTACATTTTCTTCTAGAAGACCATACCATATCTCAATCATTAGTAGTATCTCTCATTATCTACACTTGCCAATTCAATTGAAGTAACCTCAAATCCCAAGTTGTAAGATTCTTTAAGTCAATTCTTACTTTCCTCTGAAATCAACATTAGCTTTGTTGATAATGTGATCAAAGATTCAAACCAATCAATTGTTCGATCAAGGCTCTCTAGTGATGTTGCCATATATCTGTAGATTGTCAACTAACATCTTATAATAAGCATCTTTTCGATTTTCTGCTCAACCATCTAGAAGTAATATATCTTATCAACACATATCATGTTTTCTCTCCAACTCCCTCCGAGGATAATATCTCTAATCCACGAGTCCCCTTTTTGAATTTGATTTGAGACTCCCTTTCCATTATAAGAGTACCTTCTTCCATCTGAAGTAAGAGAACTTATTTTATAGGAACTTCTTTTTGAAATTGTGCTTCAGCCTTCTATGCTACTTCTCAACTGATTGTCCTCAATACATCTTGCTCTTCTTGTGGAACAAATTCTACTTCATCATTTTTAATTTTTTCAACTAACTTTTCAAAACCTAGTTTTGCTTTTGAAATATTTGGTTCTGGTAGCATCACTTGACTTATCCTATGATGTATGAAGTCAACTTATTTTCACCGGAAAATGAATATCATGTTGAAGAAATTCTTATAATGTTGCATATTTACTTTGACTCTTGCTAAAAGAAATGATGACCGCTTCTAAATCTTCATGACGAAATTAACATCTTAATTATGATGGTGACTATGGAATATTGTGTAGGCAACTTCGATGATTCTATCTATTCAAAACCATATGCTTCCTCTTAAACTAGTTCTTCGTGACTTCATAATTTGTGAATCCCAAAGTCTTCTATCCTTCAAATAATTGTAACTGCTACTCTAACTACCATCTTCTAATAAGAAAAGAAAAAACAAACTTGCTTGCAACCCTGGTACTTCATCCTTATTGTTCAATTTTTGGTTTCTTTTTTGCTTCTTCATCTTTTGTTGTATGTGCTTCATTTCTTTCCTTCCTTTTGTTGTTTTTATTATTCTTAGAGCTCTTAGGGCAATCTCTTTTTATGTGTCCATATTCATGGCAACCAAAACATAGAACTTTGGCCATATCCCTATTTTCATGAGGCTTATTGTTGTTGTTGTTGTTGTATTTGTGATGAGATCCCAATTTTCCAAACTTCTTCTTTGATTTAGCAGCAAATGCTTGAGAGTTTTTCATTGTTGGGTTCGGTATCATCTTTAGACTTCAACGGTTCAACCTTGTTTCTTCTAGAACACATAGAGCCCAAAGTTCTTCAAAAGATGGAGTATCTTTTCTTGTATAGATTCCACTTGCAAAACCATTCCAAGTTGGAGGTAGAGCATTAGTTACGAAAGTGATTAACTTAGAATCAACTATGATTTCTCCAAGTCCTTGAAGTTGACACTTTATTTTTGATATTTTCATGAAGTATGAAGCCACATCTTCACTCTTTGATATTCTTGTTCCATAAAGTTGATTCCTTGGAGATATCTACTGAAAGGTATTATTGACAGAATATAGTTTGATCAATTTGTCATAGACTTCTTTGGATGTACACAAATCTAAAACTAAAAAGAGATAAGATGGTCTTTGATAGATTCAAAGAGAATTATTTGAGCTCTAATTTCTCCCTTGTTGTACCCAGCCACTTCCTGAGCATTGTTCTTATTTGGTACGAGAACATTGCTTTCAACAAATTGCATGACTTCATTTTGTTTGAGAACTAGATCAATTCTCTTCTTCCAAGCCTTGTAATTAGAAGTTTCGTCAAGTTTGTTGCCTTCTTTACAAATAGATGTCATTTGGCTGGGAGGATTAGACATAGAGTAAAGTAGAGTACTTACTTGTCAAATGAGGAGTTGCTGCTATAAGGGTGTCTTCAAGAATGTTGATGAGAGGGCAAGAGCGTTTGATGAGTGAGCAAGAACTTGATATTTCCAAGAGCCTTCAATAACGTCCTTGAGAGAGAGATGGATGCTATAAGGATGTCTTCAACAATATGATTTTCAAGCCTTCTTGATTTGATAGAGGAAGAGATAACTGCTGCAATTAGAGTCTTCAAATATGCGAACAATTTGTGATCTTCAAGTTGCATTCCTTTCACCTTAGCTCTAATACCATGTTGAGAAACCAAGTGCTAGAAGATGATGATTGATTTCTCTTAACTTGATAATTATTTGTGAATGTTTGTTGGCTTCTTATTACTTATATTAACTTCTTCATTAAGTAATTATACAAATGTGCAAAACATAAAGATCTCAAAGAGACAAAGAACACCAGAAATTAGGTTCCAAGCTAGGGCAAAACCCCACAAGGGGGAGAACCCAAACAGTCATTCTCTTATAGAATCAAATAAAAATGAGATATCCAAGACCCAAGACCAAAACCAAAACCGCCACAAAGATCCTAAGTCAACCCTCCTCCAAGTCATCTCTAACAAGTCAAAGTCAAGAAAAGTGAATGTTGGTAAAATTCTCTGAAATCTAGACAAAATTATAGAAATTTTGGATCTGCAGTGAAGGCCGAATTTCGGCTCTATAATAGCCTCAGAAAAACCATAGAAAACTTCAGACGTGTGAGCAAAATTAGGGCGGAAAATTGGATTTTCTCTCTCCTTTGACTTCGGCTCTCTTTCTTCTTGATTAGGAATAGAAATCAATGTATGATGTGATGGTGAGTGAATGCACTTCCAAGAGGTGGAGTTGACTTGTATATATAGTTGTCCATGAGGATCGAATAGCTACCATAGGGCCAAGTTGGGCTTTTGTTAGACTCTTTGACTCAAAAATAAAATTCAATTTCTTTTTCTTACAAAAAAGTTCAAATGGGACTCGACTTAAATCCATTTCTTTTTACTCGTAATAAATTCTCTTTGACTCCTTTGAGACTATAAGCATGAAGAACATGCTTTCACCAAAAATAAAATGCTAATGATGAATATAAAAAATATGTCAATGATACAAACTACATTTTATTACATTATGAAGACCAACACTAGTTACATTTTCAACAGGTACAAGTTTTGAAGTTTCACCCCTGCTTTTCAAACATAGAGTGATTGCAGGTCAACTTCCTCCTAGATGCAACTCAATTTCCTTGTTTAGGTTCATAATCAAACATATGGGAATAATTGATGGTTTTAGAGCAATCCTTGGACCGCAGCACTAGAAATATGATTTTACCTAACAATTTATGTGTTTCTTAAGTTGTGTAGTTTCGGTATATAATTGACTCAAAGTAGCTTAGGTATATAGCTGAATACATTCGTCTGACATCTTGTGTCCTTCCCTAATATGTGAGGAATTATATGATTCCTCACACCATCCAAGATTATACACCAAGCTTTCATATCCTTGAGATTATGCTCCACTACAAGGTTTGGATATGAAATAATCTTAATGTCTGTGTTCACAAAATCCCACGGATCATTCATTTTTAGAATCATAGTAATCCACGCCTTCTAAGGACTAAATTTAACAACCCCATCCAACCTGTCTTCATATCACAAACTACTCAATGATGCCATCTTCACAAATCAACCTTGGCCACAAAACCCCAGCTGCAAAATTTAAAAATAACTATGCTACCATGAAAAGAAGAAATTTGTTTCTATAAACTTAATGTTCTCTAATCTCTCTCTCAAAGTTATCTAGAAAGATTTGATACCATGTTAAATCTCCTAATACCAACCCAGATTTATTTTCTCATAGCAATTATTTATTCCCGATAATTTGTTAATTAACCAAATAAATTATGAATTACTAAAAAATAAAATCATTGGTATTTTAACTTTTAGAAATATATGCAGCAAAAACTAAAAATTCGGAAAGATTAATCACTCATTACAACAAATAAATACCCCCAACAATTCTCAATCATTGATTAATCTGGAAAACCAAGGTTTTCAACCCACAAAGTATTACAAGGAAAAAAACAATTTCTTGACCCTATAACTCCGCCCCCATTGGATGATTACCCAAGGAAATTCGGCCACCTAGAAATTGGCCTTTGAAGGAATTTAGCCTCAAGAAATCTGGCACAACAATCTGTTGGCAAATCGACCCTGCACCTTCCCTACAAGCTGCCATTACTCCCCAAGAAATTCAAACTCCAGCAAATCAGCTTCTCCAATTTAAATCGACCTCCCTCTCTTCAGCAACTTAGCCCTCCAATCTCCAACAACTCGACCTCCTAGATATGCCCTCAAATCCTCCTGAGCCACTCGCACTAGAGAAAATCACTTTCTCTTGTTGTGTCTCCTCTCTAGTGTCTTCACCTCTCCCTTAGGCTTCTTTTTATAATCTTCATTAAGCCCAAATCCCTAACCCTAATCTCCCTTCTACAAGATCTTGTAGATCAATGGTTGAGATCATTTCTAAGTCACTTAAATAATTAAATTATTTATCCTTAGAAAATGACTTAACAGTCCACAATGATTAATTGACTTTAGTTACTGTACTTGTCCTAAGTTAGAATTAGGAAACAAGACATAAATCACTAACTCCACCAAGCAAGCACCTAAAGAGGCAATAAATCATCTTCCACATGCTAAGACACCAAGCATATCCAAAAGGCCTTTTGAAGCTACTATAAGCTGAGGTGAGTGGATAGCGTAAAGTTATTTACTTATGCCCCTCGAACCCAACAAGAGCACCATTGATTACCTAATGAGACATTATTTGCAGAGTACTAGTGGTACCTTGATGTGTTTAAGTTATATGAGACTATATTTGGTATGAGGTATGCTACTTCAGATGGTTCTAGGATGGTTAGTGTAGTTTGACAAGATGTCTATGATGGTGTGGTATAGATTTGAATAGGGTGATATTTTCCTGGTACACAGGGTTCTATTTCACATAATGATGGCACATTCCTATTGTTGATGTCATCTTATTAAAGGACCTAGTTTATTGATCCCTTTATTATGCTTCTAAAAGTGATTAGTGTGCATTTGATGTGGATAAGCTCTTGCAATGTTAGCACCATTGATCATGGTGGTACATTTATTGTTTATTTCACATTATTATAGCGTATACCTTAGCCCAAGTGGAATGCTACACTTTGTGCACACATGTTCTTGTTGGTTTAATTATAAAAACATAGTTTGACTACACTTTGACCATGTGGAAGCCTCTTTGCTTGAGCACCTGGACTTACTGACTTGGTTTCACAATGGATATGGGTTATTTGAGGATAGATTGAGCTATTTTCATGGACAGCTCACCTTCTTCGCACCCATCATATATATTATTATTTTATGCATGAGATGAGGTAGTCACACTTTTTATGGCACTACTTGGGATTTTGTTGACCAATCACATGGCTCATGGCAATATTTTAACACTTGTTGGCATCTTCTTCATTGGATCCACTCCTAACACAATTTTTTTGTAAGTTAGTTGCATATATGAGGGGGCCACACCATCTTGGAGGCCACGTGTGGCATATGGAGGAGATATTTCATGCATATTGTATCATTTGATTAAGATATTTCCATTGGTAGACCACATGTGCCACTCATCTCCATTTAGTGGCATGTCTTTGGAGGATTGTTGAAGAAGATTAAGAGATAGCCCCGCATTTTGTTATATATCTATACTTGGCATGCCTAACCACCTATCTAGTAGAAAGCTCCTCTACTAGGAGAATTTTATGCATTTTGTCGGAGATGTTTGACATGGTCTTGCACATTTTGTGGAGTTGCCCTCTCTCATTGAGTTCTCATTGTTGTGAGATTGTACATGTCATTTTAGTCCGCATTTGATAAGAATGTTCCTACAGGTATTGGAAATGTCAGACGAAGATTAAAAGAAATGAATGAAGGAAAATTTTTGCTATATGATACAAACGGGTCACTTGGCTGAATTCAAGAACACGGAAAAATTTAGGATCAAAGATTGGATTCACTGAAGATACAGATCTTTCAAACAAAAGACACTGTACAGGCTATTAAGAAAAATCTGGGAGCCTTGAACATTGGTTTGAGGCAATTTCAAGATCAATATCTTAGTGCAGAATGTATTAGACAAAAAGTATTAAAGACCACAAAGAAGCAAAGGAAAAAAAAAAACCCAGCTAGTTGGTGAAGAACGTGATGATGACCCAGATCTACCTTCTCAGCAAGAGCAACGTGCATTCCTAAGAGAACAGGTTACTTTTATGCAGGCAGTGCCTATTGGGAACTCATCAATGTTGTCAAATATCCATAAAATCTACAGGGTTGGCTACATAAAGGATGTCATTTTACTACCAATTTTGGATGAGGTTACTTTCACAACTATCAACTCAATTATGCATTCAACTAATGCAGCAGTCATGTCTGCACTCAAAGAAGACAATACTTTCATGCATGAGATGTTTGTAAGGTTGAAGACAACTGACATTCCAAATCAAGTGAAGGACTTGGTTTTATTCCTCCAAGAATTTTGTAGTCTCGGCGGGAGTCTGCAGCTTGTTCACCAAATGCGACTTGATGCTTCTCTTCTACGTACATGTGTGGTTCAACAAGAAGGCTATGCCATTCTCAGCCTCTTGACCACATTTGGAATGGACATGTGCTGCCAATTTTTGGAAACTATGATTTTGGACCCTTATACGATGTCAGGTTGTCAGAGGGATACACTGATAGATATTTTCTATGACAAATACATGGACCAGTTTATAGGTTTTATGATTATCACATTAGCATGTCCTGCACATGGGAGTTCATACCTGCACAGAGAAGCTACATGTATTGATGGCACCAGCCCTGGGGCTTGTTTGACAGTGCCAGAGATTCTTACAAACATCTGTGACCTCTTATGTTTCTGTGTTCCGCACCATTCATATAAAATATAGTACTATTTTCTAAATAATGATGTTATAGAGAAGGTACTTCACTTGACAAGCAAAAGGAGAAATATTGTGTGGTGATTGGCGTTCGATTCTTGCGCACCATAATATGTCGCAATGACAATTTTGTTCATAATCATATAGTGAAGAATGACCTTTTTGATCCAATTATACAAGCCCCTTACAACAAATAGAAATCGTTATAACCTTATTATTCCGGCAGTACTTGAGCTTATTGAGTACATTTGTGAGGAAAATTTCAAGTCCCTTATTTCATATGTAGTTGAAAAGTATTCTCATGATCTGGAAAAGATCAATTATGTTGATAACTTCCAGCAACTAAAGCTGAAATATGAGCAGTCTCTTAAAGGTTATCCTCCTCAAAATGTTACAGCTGGCGGAAAAGATCGTGGTGAACATTGTCCTAATGATTTCAATGACATAACTGCCATTTCTGAGCCAATGAAGCAGAATGATGTTCTTGAGAAGGAAGAGGATTGCTTCACTGAAGACAGTGTTGATGAAGATAACTTGGTAGCCACTCAGGCCTCTGCTTCGTGCAGTCAATCAGCAAGTGCAAATAATGGAAATGGAAATATCATGGACTCTTCAGCGGTCAGGGAACAGTCTATTGGAATAGTTGATTATGAACATGAAGATGATGATGGGTTGCATGTACCGTCCAGTCATAATCTTCTCTAGAAAACTCACAAGACAAGGATAGAAGGGCAGAATTTGCAGCACCCAAACTTTCCATTGCTTGAGGACAGGCAATGTCAGGAAGGGGCGACTAAAATGTCCCCTATGAATTAATTGCCTGCGGAAGGATGAAATAGGCTACCCAACCCCATAGGCTATAGCAATGTTGCACGACTCATACTTGTATAAGACTTCTCTGACTATTGACTCGGCAACCCATGTAAGACTCCGGAACCACCCGTGGAAGGATGAAATAGGTTATCCAACCCTGTAGGCTATAGCAATGTTGCACGACTCATACTCGTATAAGGCTTCTCTGGCTATTGACTCGACAACCCATATAAGACTCGGGAACGACCCGTATAAGACTCAGAAAAATACAGAAAACAACTAAAAAAACAAACAAACAATCTCCAAAAAAAAAAAATCACAAATTTTGAGTGGCTCCAGGGGTCACATGGGGTTCTTCACAGGTTCAATACGAGTAAACAGGTTCTATGCAGATTAGGACAAGTACGGGTAGAGACTGCAGGTCCTATAAGAGTGACCTGTCTCGCTATAGAACCTGGGTACTCACGAGTCTTATAAAAGAAGGAGAAACAAAGGGCTATAGTCTTAATAAAGAAGGTAAAACCCAATTTTTCCAATGTTGGGGCAACATTGTGTAAACGTTGAGTTGGCTAGGGCAAAAGAACCCAAAATTGGGGGTTGCATTCAGAACCCCTCACATTTGGGAGCCCATGAAGGAATCAATAAAAAGAGGAGAGTTGGAATCAAATTAGCATCATCAAATTGGATTAAATACATCTGTTTTCTTGAGCCTGAGGCTCTGAGGATTTTAAGACGCCTTTTCCTCTACTAATTTCGGTGGTGAAAGATTCCACTCTAGTTAGTAAATATTTCATTTATCTTTTGTTCTGATCAGGAAATTGTGGTATTCGTTATCTGGAAAAACAGAAAGGTTCGGTGGCAATCCTGAGGCAAAAATTCAGTATTTTTCCTTAGGCGAAATTCAGACATCTCTGAGGCAGATTCAGTGACATTCCTGAGGCAGTTCTGAAGCACCACTGAGGCAAATTTGGTAGCATTCTCTAAGACAATTTCGGTAGTTTCTGAGACAGCACATGCATTTCTGGCAACAGCCACAGGGCCTCAGGCCCCAATTCTGACAGCGTAAGGTTCTGAAGCAGATTCTTAATTTGTTTGGCGAAAAAAGGAATAGATTCTTTGTGAACTACAGCTCCTATGGCACATGAGGCGGACTGGTCAGTATTAGCCAAATCAGAAGACAAGTTGTAGTTAATTAGTTAGCTGTTCATTAATCTAATAGCACAGAACTGAAACAGTGTGGTCAACAGCCAAGCTATTGAGTATTGACTGAATAATTTGGTGAATTTGGATCAGATACAATTACTGTCTTGGGACAGTCAGCCCCACTCCTACAGTGGTTTTGAGTCTTTGACTAAATAATCATCTTGCTGTGGAACTCTATCAGTATTGCACTACTGTTGTGTTGTTGAAAAATCATATCACTACTAGAGATATTTATTACAGTGAAGATGTTGTGCTATTTCAATGCTGCCTACTGTCGAATAAATGAATTTTGCTGTAGTATAATCTTGTGGATTTAGTGTAAGCCTAGCAAACAGAGAAACCCTAGGACATTACATTTGCTACAGACAGCAGTTTGCTTAATTTGCTTATGAAGATTTATATTGAGACAGATAAATGAGAGGCATTAAAAAAATTATGATGTTTCTATCTTACTATGCGGTCTTAACTTACGCTTTCATAGTTAGAAGTTGCCGTGCAACAGAACCACCCTTTTCTGGTGGAGCTTTCTTCACGATCCTTCCCCTTGACTCTGGTTTCCACCGAGCTTTAGCAAGAGATTGGCCAAGTAGATCTGCAATATCTGAGGCCATGCGCTCAGCTGTCTCCTTATATGGAAATGTCCCCTCACTGAAGTGTTGGGATAGCCACATATACATGGATAAGACTTGATGCTTAGTCTCAAGATTTAAAAGATCCTCGTCATTTTTTGCAGACTCTTTAGGAACACCCATCGCTATGCGAACAGGAAGATTCTTGCTATATTGAAGAGCAAATCTTAGTAGACTGCTCATTGCTTGGGGGTCCCTTGTATTTACTGGTGAAAAGCAAAAATTGTACCGGTCTTCAAGTGACAGTCCTGGCACTCTGTCCAGCATATGTGCCACCCTCTTTACATGATCATGTCGACAGAGAAAAAAAGCTCCATCCAAAACACAGCTCTCAGCAAACTTTTCGAGCAGCTGAGAAAAAGTAATATCAGGAAGTTGCCCAGCAAATAATTCCACTTGTTCAAAGCAGGGGAAGAGGCCAGCTCTTTTACATTCTACAAAAGTTGTTTTCAAGCACTCTATTAGATAATCTAGGTCTTCTAATTGGAATGTGGTTGTGAGACCCTCTGGATAAACACTTCCCCTTCTACCTGCTCTTCCAGCAATCTGCTTCACCTGAGAAGCTGGAACAGGTATCCTCTTATCACCATTGTGTTTTATAAGACTATAGAATACAACTCTTCTGATATTCAAATTAAGACCCATGCCAACAGCATCACTTGCCACAAGAACATCATATTCATTATCCTGACTGTTAAAAAGGTTTGCCTGTTGTTTCCTTGTCTCAGGTGGAAGAGCACCATATATAACACAGCAACGATGCTTAGTAAATCTTTCAACTGCTAACTTTATCTCGAAGATCTCCCTGCGAGAGAAAGCCACAATACAATCCCCGGATTGAATGTTTTGGAAATTTCCTAGAATCGTCTTGGCTTCGACAACCAGGGGTTTAAACCTACCGTAATGGTGCTCAATTAGCTCATCCCCAGTATCAGCACAAATATTCCTTACAAGTGACAAACAACTAGGATCCCCGCATACATGGATCTCATCGGCCTTCAGTCCAAGTAATGCTCTGCTCCATGCAAAACCTCTAACTTCATCACCGATCATCTGAATCTCATCGATGACAGCAACTTCATAGCATTCATCAGCAGAGGCCATTTCTACAGTACAAGCAACATGGTTTGCAAATGGAACGCGCTTCTTCTCTTGTCCAGTATGAAGACTGCAATACACGCCAAGTGCATTCACTTTGTCAAACACTTCCATAGCAAGAAGACGAAGTGGACTACAATAAATCCCACTCTTTGCTTCCATGTACCGCTGCAGAGCATTATATGTTTTGCCACTATTTGTTGGCCCACAGTGGTAAACAATCTTCCTTTTCATCGCTCGTGCAAACGGAAACCATGTATGCGGCTTCGTAAGATCGGCAGACTGAACCATAGTCCGAAACCTCTTTATCTCATCCGGAAACTCTTTCAAGCAAAATTCCATGAAAATTGGAAAAAGAAACTGATCAGACTGTTTGCAGGGCCCTAGCTTCATCAGATAGTCCAACACATCCCTCGGACATTTGTTGACAAAAAATTTCCCGAATTTACTTACAGCAGTTGGAAAAAAAGAGGCACTGATATACAAAGCCAAAGCCTGATCACGCGCCCAGCCCGTTTTCGCAAACCACCGTAATATCTCCATCAACTGCTCAATCTCGGACTTGGCTAGTTTCGAAACTTGGGTGAATTGGCTCATCTCTTGAAACAAAACCGCAGGATCACTAAACCGAATATCTCCAGTATTTCTCATATTGACTTCTTCCTTCGAAGCTTCGGCGTCTTCAGGAATTTCTGAACTGTTTGCATCTTCCGACATCTCTGTCGCACTTTCAGTCCTCGTTGCAGCTCCTGTTTTCTCGGTACTGTCTGAAATTTGCTCGGAGATTACAGAGAAATATTTTGCATTTCCTAAAGTTTTCAAATGTTTGTTCTGAAAATGATGTAGTGCTGGCTCGAAATACAACGAGCTGGGAGAAAATGAATGAATGTACCTACGGTGAATTACACCCATAGATAAGCCGAGGCAATCTGGTTCTGAAAAACCCGCCCCCGAAAAATATGAATTTTCAACACATATGGGCTTCACGGAAAACAAATGCCTCAATAATATGCTTCGCCGTAAAGCTCTAAGAACCGTCATTTGACCCCTCGCCATGACTAAAAACAATAAAATCTTTAATCAATACAGTAAACGATATTGTCTTACATCTCGAGATGAGGTATAAGGTTTAGGGTTTTAGCAACATAAAAAAACTTACTATGGTTGGATGAGGATTTCTGAACTATAACACAGAGATTGTAGATTATATTTGAAATTTCCGCGCAGCCTCTCGATATCCAGCTAGTTCCGCCATTGTCATGGCAATATCCGTAAAAACCAAGAACGAGCTTTTATGCCAAGATTAAACTTAGAATGGGTCGTTTTATTCTTGTGCCCCACAGGTGTCGTTTATATAAAGAAAACCAGCTGCTGAAGAATTGAAACAGCTTTGCTGTCGCTTAAAGACCTGCCTTGCATCACCGGGAATCGGGATTCCCCAAGTCCAAACAGGGGAAAGGAGAAGAGAGTGAAGGCCGCTGTCATTTAAGATGTCCATAGTCTTTTTCATCCAGTCCATTAATTATGCTCTCACATAGATTCAATTGATAAAAAAATAGAAAAGGAAAATCCACCGGATTTCAAATACCTTAACCATTTAACCATGGGTTTTAACAATATATTTGAGGTCCACCTGTCCTACATCCAAATGTTTAAACAGTATTTACCCCTTGTCTTCATGAATTGTCATGTTCAGCCAATTATCCTTAAATTTTTTATGTCGGCATTCTAAACATAAATTACTTTGCCAATTTAAATTTTGAGCATTTTATAACATCATAAATTACTTTGCCAATATTAAAGTTTGGACATTTTATAATATCACTTTGTGTTTGTGTTTTCATAGAATTTCAATTTTATTAATTGTGGCACTTTGTGGTTGGGTATGGGTTGGGTATGGTTTAAGGTATATTTTAGTTTATAAAATGATTATTTTTATTTAATTTTAATTAAATTTAGTGAGATTTTTAAAAATTTGAGTTTAAGTTGTTTAATGTATAGTTTAAGTGTTTTAAGAGTTTTATGCATTCAAAAATGTATTTGTAATTAAAAATTACATTCTTACTTGAAATTGTATAGTTGATGAAAAAAATTATTTCTTTTATAAGTTAGACTAGGCCATTGTTTAATATTTGACCATTGTTTAATATTTGAGTATTGAAATCGTTAACATACACATTGAGTCTTTAGCTTTAAATACATTTATTTGGAATACTAACAAAAGAAAGTTAGGAAAAATATAAAAGTAGGAGTGGAATTTAAATGATTAATATATTTAACTATAAAGGTGGGGAATATGTTTTATAATATGGTCAATTAATAATATTATAATATATAATATTATATATATATATATATAATTGAATTTTAACTTCTTTAAATAAGATAAATCAACATATCTTGGATCGAGTGCTTTTAATATAAAAGGGGGGCCTAGGCTGCCACCACCCCTCCTTGCTAAGTGTTAGAGGGACGTGGCAGCACACCCCCATAGCAAAATGAATGATAGACATGCTCATAACACTTTATGTGAGGTGAGTTGTACATCAGATCCTCGATCCCATGACCATGCACCATAGAAGCTTTGAAGAGTTGTCATCTTACCAAGATGGTCTTGTCCTCGTGTGTGAGGTGAACATAGTTATCTTTTTTATAATTTCAATCCTCCTAGTGTGAGCCTATTCATATGTTGATACAGGACATACTCTCCTTCAATATATAGTTCCTTCCTCTACTCATGGAATTTGCCACTAAGGGCTTTGGCTAGCCCACCTTAGTGAACTCGGGTCAAGCCCTATCACATTTACCAATATTGCCCTCTGCAGCTTCAATCCTATTCAAATTCTCCTTCATTCTCAACATTACAAGGACGCTTACCATTCAGCTTCCTAGCTTACAAGCCACTAGCTTGTTGTTTCCTTTTCTTATCCTATCGACTTTGCATGTGGGTGGGAACATCGGGTCTCACATGGGTGGCAGTTTGACATGCCCCCTGTAGAAGTTGGACTCTTGTAACTCTTTGGGTTTGAAGGTTTATGGTCTGTGTATATTTCCTTATTTAACTATTTCCTCTGATCTCATAATTGAAGCTCAGTCTTTTTAGCCTACTCCTTCTCTGATGTTCTAAGCATTTAGCTTTGTTCGCTCCTAAAGATTTATTCCTCCCTCTGCCTTTATCGATAGCTTTGTATCCCTCCCTTGCTCCTTAGCTAGTAAGTTGCCGCATCTTGTGGCTAGCCTCCCTTGCAAGCTCTCCAACAATCAACGTCCATCCCCACACCCTCTTCATATTATTGTGGCTAGTTGATAGCTTATTATATCATCAAATTTTGTTTTTCTATCAGGCCCCCCCTCCTTATGTGGCTCTCCTCCCTTAGTCCAATGCACACCTATCTTTCTTCTCAACCATCCCTCTTAGAATTTGTTTTTGGTCCCTTGTTGTGTCCTAATAGCGAGCACACATCCATCGAGGGGATGTCTATTATCAAGAGAAAGCCTCTCAGAGACATACACATATGCAACATAGGTTTCAAGAATCTGCTACCAAGTTTCAGACCTCACCCCAAGACCCATCCAGGAGGAGCCTACTTGAATGTAACGGGAAAGGGCCTCCCAATGGTAGCAACTTTCAAATATAAAAGTTTGGGTGAATTTGGTTGACTGGATGCCATACGTTGGGCACACCAAAGGTCGGTTAATTGGTACATGTACACTATTATTTGTATTGGCATCTGAAGTTCCCCCTAAGCAAAATTTTGATGGATCATTTTGAGCACAATGTTAATATCTTACACTCTCTGGAGGACCTTAACCATCACCTAAGGGACATCGATCAACACATGGGTCATATTGAGCAGTGTTTGGGATTTCCTCCACCAAGAGGCAGCACCTCAATGACACTAATATCTTATTCAGGTTGTCGCTACTAACTCTGATCACTAGGCTTAGCTCTATTATGTTTAAGTCTATTTTGTTTTCTGATTATCTAGTTCTACCTCTAAGGTTGTATGACCCACTTTTTAATATATACACTTTTATTTAATTTTTTGTAAGCCATGATCACCCAAGCCTCTCTATAGAGAGTGCACTTTTGGCCATGGTCTGGTCACCCTAATGAAAGACTCACCTAGAATTTCTAGAATATCCATTTAAATCTCAATTTTAAAGGCAATACAATATTTACCCCACAAAAAAAGGATAAAATCAACATAGATGAGAAAGATTAAATATCTCAAGATGTCAAAAATTTTAGTCGTTGGATGTTCTGCTCTGACTATTTAACATGCAAAGCCAGATCTGATTCTTCAACTTGTCCTGATGATGAACCACACTAGTTGGTTCGAAACACGTCGACAAATGAAGTATCATGTGATTTACGCCAAAAAATCTCTCATAAACTTGATATGGATCACAGAAGCCTCAATTCAACATTAAGCTTATTTTTTAGTGTAAAGTTTGAAAGAAAAAGAGTGCACCTCAAAAGATTTGATTCCTTTCGAAACTTGGTAGATTGAGTTAAGATGGATCTATGCTAGTTCTCAATAATATTATTTATATTTATTGTGTTGAAAGGCCATATACTCGACGAGATGTTGTAGCGTCAGTTCGATACGAGAATGATATTGTAGTGTCCACAAAATGAATCATTAAATAAAAGATAAATAAATATATAACATAATGTTTTATTCCCCTGGATGTGGGTGCCAATCAGTCTGTTTAAGTTGATGGGACGGGGGTATAAGGCAAGCCACATGCCAGCCATGCGCAGAGGCGACTTGGAAGGCGGTGGCGAAGGACACCCCCGGAAGGTGAAGTTAAAGGCTATGGGATGGCAGCCTGGGAGCATTTACACTCCGACCTCCTCTGGCTGCGTTGCAGAGCTTGGCTCTGATACACAATTGAATGCCTCATTAATGGCGGGCGACCTTCGAGGGAGAGCATGGAGTCTTATAAACAGAGGCAGCCCTGGAATCACCATATTCACTTGGGCAGGGTCTAGGGTTCCCTTTCCGTCACTGATGCTAACAAATTCAGGACCTGGTCTGATTTATTCCTTCCCGGGTCTGTTGGTTCAGGTTGTTTATGCCCCTGTGGGTCTTTTGCATTTCAATTTGGCTCAGGGCTGCCCTGTCAACATGGTTAAGACTCGTCAGAGGGTGCTGAGCCGTCACGGCTCTAGTCGTGGAGGGTCTTTGCAGCCCTCAGCTAAGGCGGAAATCCATTCTCCCTGTCACTACCCTCATTGCCACTGTCACTGCCATTGCCCGCGTATAGGAGGTGCTAGTTCTCTCAGGCACAGCCAATTTATGGAGGCCAGCTCACCTGGGTCTTCGTCAGCTCCTTACTTCGGCTCTGCAATTTTTTCCTTCAACAACCCCCTGAATCGTCCAAGAATTAATGCCCACGTCTTTGTTCTTTTTATCGACGAGGCCCAGGACGAGGGCGGTTCCAGTGCTCCGCCATATTCGAGGCCCCAGTTGACACAGCCAAAGCTTCTGAATTGCCCAAGGTAGACAAGGGGAAGGGCGTGAAAATGCCAAACCCTCAGTTGGAAAGGAACCAGCAACAACCTGAAGCGGACGAGGTGAAAGAGGGCGAAGCGCAGGAAGAGGAGGAATATGGACCGTGCACAATTGTGGAGGAGGTGCCGGAGGACTAGTCTGCTGCAACGTCTCAGGTTCTGTAGCTTGGGTGGGATTCTGGTTCTTTCCTTTCTTTTTGGTCATGTCCATCTATCCAATTGTCTCTGGCTCGTCTACGTGTCGATTATCTTTTATGTCAATGTGTCATAGTGGCAATATGCCATCGCTGAGGCGTAGGGTCGGTTACTGTCTTGTTTGGTCTTCTGTTTTGTGGGCGGTCACAGTTGTGCAAGGGTGTCAGTTCTGTCCTCCCCTGCATGGGAATGATTTTTTTGGTCACAAACGCCCCTGTGAGGGCATGAAACAGTTAGCCCTCTCTTTCTACTACATTTGGTTGATCCAGAATGCCATTCTTTCAGGCAGATGGATCTCTCAGACAGCTCGCATGTAAATGTACTCTGGTTTTTATGTATATAATAGAATAGTTTAATCGAGAAAAAAAAAAAACACAATGTTTTGTTTAATTAATAATAATAATAAATTGATTCAATTCAATTTGTTATATTGTAATTTTGTTTTGATTAATAAAATTACAAAACAATTTTTAGGGAAAAATCATAATATGCATATCACATTAAAATAAATTCAAATAACAATGATTCATATTCATAACCATGACATTTCAAAACATATAAAAAAAACTATTAAATTTAATTAATCAAGATATAATTAAAAATTAAAATATTGCTAATATAAAAATATGAAATATATATTCCCCAATGGGGGTGGAAAACGAGGTAGGGTAGGGGGTTGGGGGTGAGTCGACTACCCCACCCCCTCATAATTCATTTAACAATAGGGTGTCATGGCCAACCCTCCACATGAAGAAGTGGTGTGATGTTTAACTCAGAATACCAATATGAAGTGTCAACTTTCTATTCACATTCTCACTCAAAGAAGAGGTATGCTCTTGTGTATATGGTATTGCCCTAAATATCATTCGAACTTTGCATCGTGGAGGTGGGAGTGGGGGGGGGGGGGGGGTGGTCTTTTCATGGAAGTGAAGCCATTCTCGTTGGAATTTTATAATCAATTTGCATGCTTTGGAACCCATTAGTTCTCGTTTGTAGGCCCAAGGAAGTGTGGGATATTAGAGAGGTTGCAGTGGTTAATGACACCTAGGCACGACAAACCTTGAATGATGTATATAGAAGACCTTAAAAAGGGCAAGGGTTCCTCTCTTGCAGCATAATTCAAGTAAATCAATGGCACCCACTGGACCTGGCTTTCATATCGAGATTAGACACTAAAACGTTATATCCTCTTCTACATCTATAGTGGCTCATGACTTGGACGACCTTACCATTAGTAAAATTTGTGCCTATTAGTCTATGTTCTAACTTTTCTAGAGTTTTTTGTATGTTTTTTAATCCTTGCATGGGTTCAATTCTTGCAGGTGGTCTTTCGCCACTCTTCCTAGGGAGTCTATCTCAGATTTTGTCCTTACGTCCAACTAGTTGGCCCCTTTTTATTTTGTTGTCCCTTAGTGGTGTTCAATTTTGTTGGGTTCGCCTGTTTAGGACATTCCTTCCCCTTTGGTTCAGTCTCTTAACACTCTATTTTCACCTTATTCTCCATCTCCAAAGTTTGGTTCCTAATAATTAGTTCTTATTCTTATTCCCTCTTGGTCATCATGCCTCAGTAGTGCATGTGCAATTGTTGGGAAGGGGTGGTCAAAGCCTCAGGGCAGACCATGTGCCCAGGCCCAAGTAGAAGTTGCAACAATATACAATTTGGCCACTCTCTCATAAATTCAATTTAGAATTTGTCATCTGGAATCCTTATCTATTGTTGATTGACAAGCCTTCTCAGATTATAATATTATTGATTAGGTTTCCCAATGGGTTCCTAACCCTAGTAATACTAGGGGAAGACATAAGAAATACCTAAATTCTATAACATTGCATTGATAGTTGAAAACCATCTCAACCATCTTGGGTTGAGTTCTAAAAGAAAAACAGGACGAACAAACATATTTACAACCCTAGAGGATATCAAACGTGCTTAGTGGAATCAATGCTTCTGTTTGGAGCATTTGGATGTTAAGATAGCTCACCTAGAGAACCACCTTCAGTGTGAGGAGAAACATTTAGCCCCCTATGATCCAGTTCTGAAAATCCTACTCCTATGACTTCATCATAATGATGTTCTTGTTATTTACTTATGTAATAGTTTATTTAGTAAATTTGTTTCAGATATAATTGTTTAATTTTAGATGATGTTCATTTATGTTTAGGCTTTATCATGGGTAGATGATCAATATATCTGGTTTCTAAAGTGGTAGAATGAGATCACCTATGACTAGCTCGGCTCGACCATGAATATTTGTTTTATGTAATGATATTTTGGTTTTTTGAGGTAATACAAAATTAATTCACAAAAAAATGAAATATGTATAAAATATAAATAGCAATTACAAATTAAAATTTGTTTTAACATATAAATTAAAATAATGATTCATAAGAAGGATGGACATAGATATGTAAACCCTTGCGCTGGCTAGGGTTTTCCCAAAACGACTAATATATGCTTTGACTGTGTGAATCTTTTGCAAATCTCTTCTACAATTTGTTCAATGGTGAATCTCAGTGATCCGATGAAAAAGACAGCTTCTCTTGTAGGTATGGTTGTCGGTCAAGCAAGCTCTTCTTCAGTTTTGTATAGTTCCATGCTGAAATGTAGTTCTGATCTTTTTTTATGACAACAAATTGGAAACCAACTCAATTGTATATTAATAATGATGTACATATTAATACAATAGATAAATCGTTGATTTAGTTTCCTAATTTTCTTGGACTCCAATAACTACTCACCATAACACACTCTAACCTAAACTTAATCTCGAAGATTAGGTGTCTAAGATTCCCCCCTTAAATTGAAGGGATGTATCAAAGTCCAAGAATGAGAGCTAAAAATGCATCTCAGCCAAGAGTTGATTGACTCTCATGAATGATTTTCAAAGGATGACTGTAAACCAAGGATAGTGGTTTTAAGAGAAAACCACAAACGATACAAAAAATGGGAGAACTCAAGGTCTCAACCAGTGATGGTTTAACGATGACCACTAACTTTGGAACTATCATAGCAATTCCTTAAACAAACCAATTCTGGAACAATTCCTAATCTAGGATCTTCTGCTGGTGGAAGTGCTCCATCACAAATCTTTGCATGCTAAAAACATGCAATCATACTCATTCTCACAGAGCATAAACCAAAACAATTATGTCTACAGCTCTAAATCTGATTTCTGAACTCAAACTCTAGGCTATAGTAGTACAACTCTGGATTAAGTTTGGGTTAGTGTGTGTTATGGTTAATAGTTATTGGAGTCCAAGAAACTTAGGAAATTGAATCAATAATTTACCTATTGTTTTGATATGTACACTATGTACATCATTCTTTGAGATCATTCTTAATATACAGCTGAGTTGGTTTCCAATTTTGTTGTCTTACACTTTTAGTGCTTCATGAGGTTCCTTCTCTTAATGTTCCTTTGGATGGGGAAGCTTTCAACTGTGAAAAATATTTTGTGGAGCAAGGTTTAGTTTGCAGGTTTAATGGGTTTTGGTCATGCTTGACAAATCTACACAAATGGATCTCTGAGACATGGAAACCTCATTTGACGAATGAACTAAATATTTTCCCTATGAAACTAGGTTTTTTTGTTGTGGTTTTTGATGATATTGACAACAAGAAGGCCATTTGTGAAGTCGGGCTATGGTTTGGGGGTAGTGTCGATTTCTTCATGCAACCCTACACTCCCACTTTTGATCTGGTAATGTCATCAATATCCATGGCTCCAGTTTGGGTAAGGATTTCAAACCTTGTCTTGCACCTTTAGAATCTTCCATCACCATCCTTTATTGGGAATGTGTTAGGAAAGTTTTATTGTCATAGCCCTGAATCTGCAAAAATTGTATAAGATTACTTATTCCATAATATGTGTGGAGATGGACTTCAACAAGGTTTTTCCCTTTGAGATTAATTTGACAGCTCCAGACTATGTTTGGGTCCAAAAGCTTGACTATGCAAATGTTTCATTATGGTATAGAGCATACTATGAAATGGGTCATGTGGTAAAAAAATTCCCCAAGCGTTCACAAAACAACAAAGATCGGAAAAAGAACCGAAAAATATGCCCCAAGCGTTCACAGAACAACAAAGATCAGAAAAAGAACTAAAGGCCCAAATGGTGGGAAGGAGCTCAGCGCAATCACTACACGATATACAAAGAGGAGGAGTCTTAGGATAAGAAATAATTAGAAGATAAGCAGGAAACAAACACTCCCAAAGAAAATGCAACAACGACAATAGAAATCAAACAGGAAAAAATGTATGCCAATGAGGATCCTCTAGAATCATTGAAAGTGGAAAAAACAACAAACCCTCATGGAGGTCGAACCCTCTCCAGAATCTACAAGTATTTTTACTGGAAAAACATCTTCTTGGACAGGTCAACTGGATGGGGAAGAATTTCAAAATAGCAATGTTCACTTGTCGAAGAATGATCTGATAGAATTAGTAGAAAACACGAGTTTGACTCCAGTTGGAAATAAAGGATAAGGTATTTCGCCAAGGAAAACAAGAAGTCAAATCAAAACAAAAGTAGTGAATAATGGAATGTAAAAGTGTCTGGATATTGGAGATTTCTTGGAAAAAAATTTAGTTGGAAGGGGACTGAAACTTTTGTGTCATGGGGAACTAGCTTGATCCGAATTAAACAAGAACACAACCAATTATAGATATAACCATAAATACAAATATGCAATATAAATAACACTTCATTTCATTAATATCAAATATTGAAATATGCTTACAAACAAAATGGAAATAAGACTAGCTCGAGCGATGGTAGCTTATCTCTGAGGAGAGATGTGGTAGCTCCATGCCTCTGAACAATGTTGCAATGAGGCTAAAAGGCCTATTTATTATTGAGAAACAATGGAAAACCCTAAACATCCAAAAACCTAACCCTAGGAGATGAAGTGCCAAAACTATGGGCCCCTTAGGTAAATTGGTACATCAACTTCCCGGGGTTGTAACTTTGGCATACGATCTGTGTTTGACGCGCACAATACCTCATTAGAAATATCTATCCAAGGACTACAACTTTCCAGTGGCCAAAATTGGTCTGTGACTCATGTTGGCCCAGGGTTTCCCAAAAACGTTGTTTAGGGCCTCAAACAACTTCAGAAGTTTAGGACCAAAAAACTGCCAAAAATAGTAAATTGTGCTACAACTAAGGAAATTGAAAAACTGAAAGAGACAGTGGTGGGGGACCAAGTGGAATAGGCAGGTGGCCACCAACATCCACTTGGATCATAGCTTGAGGGTTTGGATTGAGCCTTTGTGCTCAATTTGAAACCTGCAAGGAAGATTGGAATATATAAAGGTTTAGGTCTTGTAACCAATTTTTTTTCAATAATACAAATCTCTACTTCTTTCTTAAAAAAAAGATGATTCATATTAGTGACCATTATACTTCATAATTTCATATTTAAATTTAATTAACAAGCATATAAAAATATTTACAATCTATACACGCACATATATACAACTCTCTCTCTCTCTCTCTCTCTCTCTATATATATATCTTCTCTGTCTCTCTTCTTCTTATATATATATATATCATATATATCATATATAACATGTCAAAAAAAGAAAACTCTCGATCTACTAAGCGTTGAGAAGAATAAAATAACTTGAGGTGTAAATATTTCCTCAATTCTTGCACTTAAAAAGAGGTTTGCATGCTTAGAGATTTGATTCCTATCAAAACTTAGTAGACCTGCAATTAAGATGGATCTATACTCATATCTAATTACATGTATATACATGTGGCATTTTATTTTTTTTGTTAACTAAAACGGTTATGGATTTTATTTATATGCTAAAAGGAGAATGGGTCTTTGTTGTAGCGACTTCGCTTACATGGCTGTTATGCTTCTTTTGCTGCCTTTGGAATGTGACAGTTTCACTGATTTTGGAAGAAGCTTTCCCCATTTACTATTAAGATCCCTTTCATGAGAGTGCAGCCTTTGTTCGCCATCCGATCTGCTTCATTGTTGGAGTTTCTGAGGATGTGATAAAACTTGTACGAATTAAAGCTTAGTAAGACTCTCTTCAATCTGTCCACGATTTTGTTGAGTCTAGCATTGTTGAAAATATCATCCTTGTTTACTTTTTTTATTAAAATTTTTGAGTCTTCGAAGACTTGGATATCTTTAGCACCTTTCTCTCTGGCAATAAGGCAAGCTTTGAGCAGCCCAAGGATCTCCGCTTGATTGTTAGTTTTCAGACCAAGGCCCCAAGCAAAAGAATCTCTAAAAGACCTGTCCGAGGAGTAGATGATCCCACCAGCACCTGCGACTCCGGGGTTCCCTTTGGATGCCCCATCACAGAATATGGTAGTTAGATTTTGGGCCCTCCACCAGCTTTGAAAGATGTCATCTGGCTCTCTTTTTCACCAATCCATATTTGCATTCAGGGGTGTAAGGAGATACTTTCGGGGATGTGGCTCTAGAGCCAGCCACCTCTTTTCTTCAGGCGTAAGCAAAGGGTCATCTTTGTAATACTGCTGCTAGGCCGCTTCCAAGAGAAGAGCCTTAGCTTTTACTGCTACTTGAGTCGGAGAGTGCTGCATATCATTGAAAATCTATTAATTTCGAGCCAACCACAACTGCCAACAAACAAATTTGGGAAGCATTATCCATACTTTGTGCCAGAAGGACTTGGGAGGGATACTTCGGGGGTAGCAGGTACTCCATGAAGCAAAAAGTTCCGAGATAGAGGTTTGTTGAGGGAGAGTGTTATGAAACTAGCTCAAGAAAAAATAGAAAAGAGAGATCAACGCCTTAGAATTCAGCCTCTTCGAGGGGGAAACCTCCTTTACATTACATAAATGAACAATTCTTGGATGATACAAATGAAAAGACCTCCTTTCTATATATAGGAGTCTAAGGGGTCATTATATAATCAG
>APFE030781934.1:0-11271 GCA_000404065.3 Pinus taeda
TTTTTACCAACATGAAAATCACCAACATTTAAAAAAAAATATCCACACTTAATACATTAGAAAATTTAAAGTGTAAAAAAAAAACCCTCTAAACAAAAAGGGTTGATGTTTCATCAACACTTTTCAAAATTAGCATGAAAATCACTAACATTTTAAAACAATGTTCATACTTGATACATAAAAAAAAATTAAGTGTAAAAAATAAACTCTCTAAAAAAATGAGTTGATGTTGCATCAACACTTTTAAAAATCAACATGAAAGTCAGTAACATTTAAAAAAATTGTTACATAAGAAAATTTTAAGTGCCAAAAATATGCTCCAAGAAAAAGTTTATTATGAATAACCACTTTTCAAAATTGGGGTTTTTTTTGCTACCTCAAAAAAACGAATAATCAGTAATTTTCTAATTTGATCAGTGACTATGTTTGAACTAAAAGGAAATGAAAGGGGTGCATCCCTTGTTTTGTACCCATCATATTTACATTAAGGAGGGATGTAAACCTATATGTCAACCCCAGAGGAGAATGAGCCATGCCCTTAAGGATATTGTTAAAGAAGAATTCTAAAAACTACTAGATGCAGGATTCACTTACCCCATTTCAAATAGCGAGTGAGTGTCCCCCCTTGTCATAGTACCATAGAAAAATGGGAAGTAGAGGATCTTTGTTGACTACAAGGAACTCAACAAGGCTACAAAGAAAGATCATTTCACTTTTCCTTTCATTGATAAAGTCTTGTATGGCCTTGCAAGGAAGAAGTTATTCTCATTCCTAGATGGATTTAGTCAATATAATTAGATTCATATCAACCTTGAGGATCATGAAAAGACCACCTTCACATGTCCATGGGGGAAATTTGCCTATATAGTCCTTCCATTTGGTTTATGTAGTTCACCTGCTACCTTCCAGAGGGAAGTATTGAGTATTTTGGTTAATCTTGTTCATGGCATGCAACGCCCTCCTCCCACACGTACCCAAGATTACGAATCTACCGAGTTAAATATGTGACGAAGAGGTACTATGATATGATTCGACCTCCTAGATCACCTTAAGGAAGTGGAACCAATGAACCAACACTTTAAAGACCTCCCTTAGGTTATACAAGACCCCCAAGATCTAACCAACCACTCTAGGTGCCCAACCCTTAAGTTGGCTTAGTATTTCACTGAACTAAACACCCAATCGCTCCCATGAAAAGGCTTCCATGTGACGGAAACCCTCCAGGTGCTCCCACATGACTGCTTCCCAGTGACTATAGTCTTTTCCAGCCAGTTTTGTGCTAGCAACCACGAGATTTAAGCCACATTTTCAAGGCTAGGACCTAGGCCTCTGCCCATAACTTAATGAAACATGTGATAACTATGGTATCTGTGGAAATCTTAGGTATAATCTCCTTTGTTTAAAGATTCAGAATCCATAAATTTCATTACTTATTTGTCTCTGTTATTTTGATATTCCTCTTATTAGTTGCTTTCACTGCAATAACGATACACATGGTGCAAGTGTCTTCAAAACTTTTTATTCCAAAAATATATTTGATTACTATGGAAAAAATTTCAAAGAAACCTTGTATTTTACTTGCAATAGTAGTTCTATCTATAGCACATATATAACATGCTTCTAGTTGTCTGAACAATTTGCTTGGCGATTATGGAACATAGTCTGCATTATTGACTTTAACTATGGCACATATAGACAATTATTTAGTAATTATCAAAGCTAGGTTTCATTCCTATTTTCAGGTAACTAGAATCCAAATATTTATTTAGACATTGACAAATTCAATTTTTATTGCAAATATTAAGTAAGTGGTACACAAGAACTAAAGTTAAAATAATTCGCATATGTCACTGATTTTATTAAATAATATGTTATATGAAAAAAAAAGTTATAAAGAGCCAACTATACATATGTGTTTGTTTTTTGGACCCTTCCAGAAGCAAATCAGAGGTTGGGTTGGCTATGAGATCGGAGGTCAAAATTTTCTTTTGAACATTGTTATTACATTTTGCGACCTATTCGGCTCTATAAAACACCCGAATATACTCACATATTTTTTTGTGGTCCCTACTAAAAGCAAGTCATGAATTGGATGTGGCTATAAGGTCGGAAGTTGGTCTTGTCATTTTATAAATCATCCAGGTGACCTCCTAACTTCAGCATTGTGTGACCTTGAAACTATGTGACCTAATGAAACAAGTCAACTATGGTATAGTTAGGGTCGCGATGGAATAAATGAATCAGAAAACAAAAAAAAAAATATGGCTGCCCAACCTCGCGACTATATGATCAGCCAAGGAAAAAACTCGATTTGTGTGCAATTTCCGTTTTTATATATAAATTGAAAATTTTACATTTTAGGTTAAATTGATTTTTTGTTAAAACAATAACAAGTCGAACTGGTCACAAGAATTCAATGAACAAGTTTAATTGCCATCTTTTCTTATTTTAAACAAAATTTTATGATTATAGAGTGATTTTCCTAGATGTTGTTTTCTTAACCCTCGTTCAAAGAAACATTCAATTAAGAAAATATAGTAGAACTTAAAAAAATGTATATATAACCATAACATTGTTTTAAAAATTCATGCATTCAATTCCAAATTTTAAACAAGGGGAACATATATATATCGTGCTATTGTTGACATGTGATCAAATGTGCAAAAAACCACTCAATCGCCCAACTGCCAAAACAGACGACTTCTTGACTACTTGAGGTCCTAAACACAAAACTTGTCTCTGCTATAGTGATGGTCGAGATATGGAAAATTAATCATAAAATAAGAAAACACTTGACTGCCCAACCGGTCGACTTGCCAACCGAATGATCATTCAAATAAAATACTATCTTTTTTTGTGTGTGCAGTGCACCTTTTAACAAATATTTTCAAAATTTTCCCTTTTGATGTTCAATTGATTTCTTGTTAAATCAATAATAAATTTTCTAATGCTTTCTGGATTCCCAAAAAAAAATAGTTGGGATGTTTACAGGAAATTAATGCACACATTCATTTGTGATTTTCATGTTTTTTCTAGACATGATTTTAAGGTTGTAGGCTATCATGCCTACATTTTCTTTTATTAACTGTTGTTGGAAGAAAATTTGAATTAAGGAAACACAATAGCAGTTTCAAAAAACTCTCTATAAGCATAGGGTCAAATTTTTCAGAGACTCCAGAGTTCAATTTCAAATTTTAAATTCCCAAAACTTATGCAGTTGGATTGGCATTTATAGCTCATAAAATGCCAAAGAAGGGAAACTCTCTGCGCAGGAATTTGAGATTTTAAGGTCTTTTGGTTGGAAGTTGTTCTCTTAGCTCTTGTTCAAAGAAGAACTAAATTGAGGCAATACAATATTAGTCTCAAAAATTATGGGTAAGCCTAATGCTGTTTTTTTTTACAAATTGTTGAATTCAATTCCAAAATTTGAATAATCAAATCTTATATATGCTTTAGGATATTCATGTTGCATTCTCTTTTCTTAAGTCCTGTTGCAAGAAGCACTCAAGTAAAGAAAAACAACACCGGTTTCAAAAAATTCTGTGTAAGCATAGTGTTATTTGTTTTTAGAGATTCTTGAAATCAATTTCGAATTTTAAATAGGCAAAGGTTATATATCCTTTGCTACTATTTATAGGTTTTAAAATGGGGGAAAAGGAAAATTTGTAGGAGAAAAGCAACAAATAGAGCAGATTAGAGAAAAGGTTAAGGGAATGGATTACGCACCAGCACAACAAGTCAACTTCAACTCATTACTCATGTTAGATACAACCTACAAAACACAAAAAAAACTGGTATGATGAGCTGGGAGGAGATGTTTGAATTCTTTGAGAAAAGAGAATGGTTAAAAAAACACAAGAGCTACTCAAACAAAGAACAATCAGTTTGAAGCAATCACAACAACATAGTTACATAAAATAGAAACTAGGGCCATAATTTCTCCCTATTATGACATGATTTCGTGGATTGTCTCTTGCACCAATATTAAAATCCAAACAATATTTGATTATCAAGAAATTTTCATAGCCTACTAGAAATCTAAAATTTTATTAGCCATGTACAAAACCAATCCCCTAGAAATCCAACTTGATGTTGACTTCATTTATAAGTTTCAAAGCATTTTCTTGAGGAAATGTCAAGACAATTATGATGTATTAATTGAATACTTGTTGAGAGAAGAAGCAGAAGGTTTCAAACTCAAAGCAAAAAGGAGTATCCAATAGCTATTTTTAAGAAGCCTATTAGATTTCTTATTAAAATTATAAGCAGATTATATGGGGAACAAGATCGTGAACATTGTAAAATTAAATGGATCCCTATAATCCATAGCATTTTTAATGATGGGAGACAGCTAAACTGGGTTGACATCTTGTCATCGAATATCATAGATTCAACAAAAATGTCAGTGTCATCTCCCCCCGGCTTCAATTGTATTTTTTGTATGTCTACCTATCTGATAGATGTTATTTCCTCAGTCCCATTTCCCATCATGAAATGGAATTACCCATCTGACCAACAATTACCGATTCAAAAGTATGCTCCTATTATGCGGGACTATAATTTTAAATACCATTTTTATGATATTTGCCATTGTTTTTTCATTCCTTTGTACCAAATCTTGTTTGGAACGCCACCTCCGAGAATAACTGATAATCTGAAAGAAGGCCTAGAATCAATAGGGCACTCATTTGTTGAAGAATTACTTTCCTACATTAGAGGTTTTGGAAGTGAATTTGGTCCCCATCTTTTGCGCCAATATATCTCGGAAATACTTACTTTTAGAGAAGTGGCTAATCAAGTTGTTTTGAATGGACAAGCCAAAAATTTGAGTAAACTCCAAATGAAACTCTGGTCTAATTTTCTAATAAAAATTGGTGACATTAATATCCGAGACAAAGGGCACAAATTCAAAGAAGCGGAGGAGATTGATGAAATTTTGTTACTTACTTTTCTCCATTATGACTATGATCCTCATAGTCAAATTGGCCTTCATTATATAATAGTTAGTTATATTAAAAATATTATTCATCAAGAAACACCTTTCGATGAGATGTTTATAGACATTGATGGTTTTCAACAAACTATCCAAAGAGGAAAATTCTTGCACAATGAAACAAGACAACAATTGCAATAATTTAGGGAAGAACTGTTTGAAAATTTCCTAAAGGAAAAGACTCTGCACCTCAACATTTCATTCAAAGAGTTAAATTCTACTAAACTTTTGTAGTTTGATTTTAACAAACTCAATTCAGAACCTCCTATTGTTTCTCAGAAGGGTAGAGCAATAGAAATTGAAAAAAATAAAAGGTTTTGTTGTCACAGGTAAAGGAGTTGAATCCACAACAATGCAAAATCTGCAAGAGGAACAAGAATATACAGTAAAAGAAAAGACTCCAGAAAAAGAAGACAAAACTCAACAAGAGACTATTTTTTTTAATTCTCCTGATAAAAGAGAGCAAGAGAAACCAGAAACTACAAAAATCAAATAAATCGAAGTACCTAAGGAGAAAGAAAAGCGGGTATCTACTCAAACCAGCACCAAGGAAAATTAGAAAACAATGGAACCATATAAGAGATTGGATACTATAGCTACTTTATCTCCTCAGGCATCAGTAACACTGATTTCCACTAAGATTCCTTGGGAACCATTCTTGGTTAAACCAATTACTGAGTTAGTGCCAATTATAGATACGATTCCTTCTTTGACAGATTATTACTTTAATACTCAAACAAAATCAATTATGCGAAGAACAAAGAAAATAAAACACGATGCTCTAGAGGTTGTATCTGAATTCAGCTGGCAGGTTCAGGGAGACGTAAAAGAAAAGGCTCAAGAATCTTCCCAAGCTTTACGAGCTTTTGTGAATTATAATCAGTATCATTTGAATGATCTTGCAACTTCATATGATGTCAGTTTACAAAAAATTAAAGTTTTGGAGGAAAAACTGAAGAAAAATGAATTGTTGAGTGAATAAAATTGGCAGTGCAATTCTACTACTTTAATTCAAGGATTTTTTGTAGAAAGAGAAAACCTGCAAAATAATTTTCAGAAACAATTGGAACAAACAAATGCAAAACATGCACAAGAGGTTTAGCAAGTGAGAAAATTGCATGAAGATCAAATCTGTATCTGAAAAAAAGAAACAGAGAAAAATTCTGCCATTGTTGTCACATCTTTGCAACAGGAAATTGAGTCTCTCAAATATCAACTAAATGAGAATCAATAAGCAACACAGAGTCTTGAGATTTTCAAAGATCAAGAATTACAAATTTGATTGATTTTAAGGAAGAATCAATCAAACTTCTATAAAAAAATGGATAAAATCTCAATATTTTATCAAGAAATTAAAGATTTGAATGAAAGAATTGATTCATTGGTATAGGAAGACAAATCAATTAAAAACAAGTTTTTGTCTATTCTTGACTATGAAAACGATTTTCAATCTAGTGGAATTCAAAAATTTTCTAAGAGAGATAAAATGTTGATGGTTGCTTCATTAAGCTGTAGGTAAAAAGAGGAAAAAGAAATCAAAGCATACATACAAGTAGCACATGAGCAATGTTGATCAATTTTGGAAAAAGGAACAAACTTTACAGAAGAATTTGACCTATTAGGTAGCATGTCATTAAAGGAAGCAGTTCCAAGAGAATTAAAACAGCTTACAGAAGATCTTGTTGCCAAGGACCAAGTAGAAATAAAAAACATAACAGTTTGGAGACAACAAAGTTTCCAAAAATTTATGCAACTACCGTTTTAACAAATCAAGCTTATTGCCAAGTTTGAGGTCAAATATCAAAAGAAGAAGAAACAACTACAATGATTAATTTCCAACTACCAAATCACCATCAATAAGTTTCCTTCGATTTATTTCTCTACAATGTACAACATATATTCACATTAGGCAACTTATATCCAAGTACATGCACTTCACCTACAATGTACTATCAATTACGAGGACTCTGAAGATGAGGAGAAGATGCTTGCTTTCCTGCCAGATATCAACTGAATATAAAAATGTTTAGAATTTAGTATTTAGTTTCAGAAAATCCATTTATTTTCATGTTCTAAGACCTACTTTATTTTATTATATTTTAGTACTTTTATACCTTTATGCATTGGTGAAAAGGATCCAGAATCAATGAAGACTATAGACTTGGATTTTTTCAATCAATTTTGAAATGCTAGCTTTTTTCAATCGCGTTTTCAATTCTTGTGTGTGATGGCCTATGGAATTTATGTCAGTACATGATTTTGATCCCTTAATAAATGCCTATGATTTTATTCTATGGCTTATGTTGTTTGGTTTTGAATGAATACTTGATAATTGTGTTTAAGATTCCTTATGACAATTTTGCAATTCACAACTTTTTATAATCAAAATTTTAAAAATTAGAGATTCATTTATTGTTAGTTGATTATTGTAATATAGTACTGCAATGTAGGCTCACTCACTCTGCTGTATGAGATATAAATTGTTATTTATTTACTTTAAATTACGAATGTATAGATCCTCCACAAAATACTAATTAATTTGTGTCAATAGTATCAAAACCCAAAAATATTTTTTGAAATTTGCATTTAAATGTCTAGCCAAATCCTATTTGTTCAATTTTGTCAAGTCAATTCCAATTATGTTAAGATCAAGAATTTTTCAAATGCATTCTATTCTAGAATATTTTTCCTCTATATGTCGATATGCATAGGGTAGTAACGAGTTTTTAGTATAAGCCTATGAATCATTGATATATTTCTCTTCTTCAATATTTCTACAATTAAGGTATTGTTTTAGGAAATTAGTAGTTCTATTGTCCTTACAAATGATACATTTACAAAATAACATGTACAATTGTTTTTCTCATATTACACATATCAAAACATCGTGCAAGTGGACTAATAGATTGAAACAAACAGTCATCACAGTCATTGATATTTTGTCCATAGATCTAAAAACCTTGTTCAAGTAAAATTTGTTGAATTGATAGTATGTCAAAGAATCCAACTGAGAATTGTTATGGAAAAATACATGAGCCAATTTCTTAAGGTATTGAAGCTAGAATATCTATTGTCCTATGTAACAAGAGTGGCCCAAAATTTCTAGATACATAATTTTGATTATGTTTCAAAATATTAGATTCATGTCCATCAATGTCTGCATTGAACTCTAGATCTTAGTTTAATATTAGTTTTAGATAAGAAGTGGGACCTTTCTTACAGGTGATATACAACCATAGCAAACAAAGAAAAAAAAATTAGAAATGGAACTTTGACTGACCACATACTAACTTCTTACAAGGGGATTTTTGCCACCTGTCAACAGTTCCTAATGTAAATTGGATACAAACATATCAATTCTTGTAGTCATAGTTGCACCTTGATCCATGTTTACATTGGTAATGTTTATAATATAGCAGATCCATCTATTTCATGTTAAAATGTTAATGATTCTTTATTGCACAGTAAAGTTAGTATTATTTTGAGCATTGTTGAACATGTTTCGTCAAGAAAATACATTCCACTAGTTTTTGTTGCACTAATGTTTCTTGTAATATATGTCTGTCATTGTGTCCATGGAAACAATTATGCCTCTAAAATCAAGCACAACGTGATAGTAGATTCCATGTTGATCCTCATTTCCACACTGAGTGTGCCTAGAGTTCTAGCAGAGGAGTTCTTATACACAAAACTAGCAGAATGAGATAACCAAATACTTGCACATTTCGTCAAAACCTACTCCCTCAATTATTATGTTCTTGAATTCAATTTGATCAAGTATTTAGCTCTGAATACAACTACAACTAGACAACTTAGAGTCATCAAGTTATTGTTATAACAAAATAGGTTTTTTTAGAACATATGTTTCTTTTCCAACTCGAGCAGAGTTCACGAGAATTATTTTTCTAGAAGTTGAGTACAAAGAAAAACATAAAATAATGTGCATTGCTTGTCCAATTAACATTTATTGTATATTTAGCGATGTGGTTCCAAGTTTATGAAAAGCTTCAATTTTATCATCTTGACAAGATATATGATTTTTTTCTTGAATTGTTTTAAATGAAATTGTCATAGAGCAATCCATTTTCATGACATAAAAGCTGGAATATTTTTCTATAGCATAGATATCGAAAACATATTGAGCATATGTGTTTTCTTGTCACACTATGTTATTGTATTCAATTGTCTCTAGTGTTTAACTCTAAATACAATTGTAACTAGAGAACTCTTGTAATTTAATCCTATTGGTACCAAAGGAAAAAAAGGTGCGAATGTGTTACTGGATATAAATGTAGAGAAAAACAAACATGAACTCTGGCATTTGAGAATCGGTTACTAAAATTCTAAAAACAATTTATAGTGTCACATAACATACAAACTTATGATTTCAATAACTGACCTGAGAAGCATGAAAATAATTGTCGTTGTGCACATAATAAACCCTTTTTATAGCCTCTTGGGTAACGGAAAATATAGTCTTCTATATTTCTTTGTTCTCTAATCTTTCGTCTAAATATACACCAAATAATTTTCATTCTTGTTATCAGGTTTACAACATGTTTTTTTTTCTTTTTTGCATCACAAAACAAATAAAAATAAAAACTTAAATAATTTTTTTCAATTTTGAAAATTTAAGTGGCAAGTCAGATCCATAAAAATTTTGTAAAAAAAGACACCCTGCCAACTACAGGACCTTCCAACCACATGAGTAGAATGTCTAGCTGAGTACGATTTTTTTTTTATAAACAATCCTCTCGACCTCAACATTGTTGCACTATGAAACTATCAGACCTAATGAATTCAATCGACTATGGTCTATTCTAGGTCGCAATAGAATAAATGAAATCACAAAAAAAAATACCCGACTGTTGGACCTCACGACTACACGATTAACTTGAAAAAAATATGTTGAAATCCTGTCAACAATTTTGTCGTTTTTATGCTTTGAGAATCAGTTACTGAAAATCTAGCCTCATTTATTTGTTTGTTCTGTGATTTTTTGGTATGAAACATTTAATTTAAGAATTCACAGAATAATTTGCATCACTTCCATCAAGTTTGCAAGAGGCCTTTTTTTCTTTTGTACATCATGAAATGAATAAAAAATAAAACCCTTAAACAATTTTTATTTTTTTTTAAATAAGTCAAAAGTTGGATCCATAAATGTTTTTTCAAAAATCAATAGAACCTTCTCACTACCCAACCTCTGGACCACTCGTCTAGCAACAAGGAGTAACTATGCTTTTTTTTATATATAATCGGCCCGACCTCCCAACCTCAGCATTCTCAACGGTCAAACTACCTGACCTAATGAAACCACCTTACTATGCTATAGTCAAGGTCGTAATACAATCAATCAATCATAAAACAAAAAAGTAGTTGACTATCTGACATCTGGACTGTTTGATCGGCCCAACAAAAAAAAAATCCCCTCTTGTACTTTTCGACTACCTGACCTTTCGACCACCCAACTTAGAACACATAGTCACTAGAATTTTTTTTATAAATAATTGGCCCAACTTCCCAACCTTGCCATTGTTCGATTTTCAACTTAGTTGGCCTCCCGACCTCAACATTCACAACTCTCGAACTACCTAACCTCCCGACTTCAGGATTGTCGATGATCAAAGTACCCAACATAATGAAACCAACCCACTATGTTATAGTCAGGGTCACCATAAACTAAACGAATTATAAAACAAAAATCACTTGACTATCCACCTCCCGACTATGATTGACACAATATTATAAAAAATTAAAAAAAGTTATCGCTCACATTCTGGACATTAATTTTGTAGTTTTCTCACTTTAAGAATCAGTTACTGAAAATTTAGTCCACTTTATTCTTTTGTTTTGTAACTTTTTTGCATGAAACAAATAATTCGAATAATTTTCATTCCTATTATCAGGTGTGCAAGAAGGATTTATTTCTTTTGTTAATAACGAAATGTACAAAAACAAAAGCCCTAAACATTTTTTTTTTCAAGAATTAAGTCATAGATCAGATCCAAAAACATTTTGTTAAAAAAAAATTGTAACCTCCCAACTACGCAACCTTCCAACCACATGACTACCAACACGAGGTGACTACGAACACAAAGCGTCCAACCTCCTGACATTGAACTAAGTGACTTTCGCCACCACTTTTCTTATGTTATTATGCAACTATTACGCGACGCCCCCAACTCTCTATTACCCACCTCGTTGCTTGAACCCTATAGATATCCCATCTCCAATGTGAAATCCTACAATAGGAAAATCTCACTGTGTCAATCAAA